>VDFB02383875.1:0-130549 GCA_007258455.2 Sequoia sempervirens | reverse complement strand
TAGGATGCACAAGGTTTCTAGGGAGTCCTCGATATACTCTCGGTACGTGAGGCACAACCATGAACACCAGCCCATCACAAGCGAGAATCATGAACCCCAACGAGATACTGAAGGGCTCGGACCAACTCTTCACATCTATCTAGGTATCACCCTAGCTTCGACGCTCCGCCAATTACAACGTGACTAGATTGGGGTACAACTTTCACTCTCCCACCTTTGTATACCCCGCCGGTACGTGTGGTTGGAATCGTCCCTTGGGGTGATGAAATCCCCAAGCAAGTCCCACTAGAAAGAAAACACCAATCGTCTCCAACTACTCCCCAGGCTCACACAAAGTGAAAGGGGAAAGTGAAAACAAACTAATGCCCCCTTCGGGTTACACAAAAGATAAACACAACAAGTAATGGATATTACTCCCCCTAATAAAACTATATTCTTAGATTAACGAAAACAGCAAGGATAGTTTAAAAAGTCTAAGCGAATGGATAGCCCTGCAAGCAAATGTTAGATCTTTTATCCCGTTTTTTTCATCAACTTCACAAGAATATGCTACAAAAATTTAGAAAAAACACTAATATCCTTGCAAGAAACAATGTTGGGGGGTTAGTACCTGAAAATAGCACAAACCGAAGCTAAAATGACAATTTTACCTTCCAAAATGTGTTGCTTTATGGTGACCAGGGGACGCAGTCACCCTTATGCAGTAAACCAGGGGTGTAATCACCCTTCTATGATAAATCAGGGGTGCAGTCACCCTTCTGCAAAAAATTAGGGGCGTAATCGCCCTTCTGCGGAAAATAAGGGCATAATCACCCTTTTGTGGAAAACCAGGGGCACAGTCGCCCTTCTGCAAATAAGTGTTAGCACAAAAAATTTAACCCAGGGGGCGTAGTCACCCTTCTGTAGAAAAGTGTTAGCATAGAAATTTTGGAGCCAAGGGGCATAGTTGCCCTTCTACAGTAAAGTGTTAGCACAGAAACTTTGGAGCCAGGGGGCGTAGTCGCCCTTCTGCAGAAAAGTGTTAGCACATAAACTTTGGAGCTAGGAGGCGTAATCGCCCTTCTGCAAAAAAGTGTTAGCACAAAAATTTCAGCCCAGAGGGCGTAGTCGCCCTTCTATAGAAAAGTGTTAGCACAAAAATTTTAGCCCATGAGGCGTAGTCGCCCTTCTACGAAAAATAGGGGCACAGTTGCCATTCTACAGTAACCAATAGGGCGTAATCACCCTTCTGCGGAATATTCCTACAAAAAGCTCAACAACAGCAAACGTGAAATTGAGGAACCTACTTGTGGGTCCCACCGAGCGTGCCAAAAATGTGATACCGAAAATGTCTAACCCTTTCTAAGCAATTAAAATACAATGGAAAAACATAAGGAAACACCTCAAGATTAGCCTAAGAAATTTGTAAAAGCAAAGAGGAAAGTGTAAAATGATGTTAAACAGACATACCTCCTTTTTGCAGCTGAAACTCCTTGGTTGGCCTGTGATTTTGATTTGATTTGTGTGCTCCTTGATGGCTCTTGATATGGATAAATGCAAGGCTTAACTATGTGATTGGATGCAAATAAAAATGGATGAGATTGATGGCTAAATGAGTGCACAAAATGGCAGCATTTAGTTGCAAAATGGCTAAGTGTTCCCAAATGCCTTAGAGGAAGGGGTATTTATAGAGAAACTAGAGAATTCAATGGTTGGGATTTATCCAACAAGGCCAAGATGAAGGGCTAAGGTGAGTTGAGGACTCACAAGCCCTCACATCTTGACATGTGGATTGTGAGATGGCTAAGGGTGAGATGATGTGTAGGTGATGTGGAAGGGAGGTACATGATGTGGAGGAAGGACAAGTACCTTGGGGAGTGAGAAGATTTCCTTAAAAAGGAACTTCTTATCCCCAAGTGGGAGTGAAAATGACACTTGAAGAATTTTGGAATTTCTCAAAAATCTCCATGGGAAAAGAGAAAGAGGTTGGAGAAATAAATGTGAATTAAAAATTCACATTCATAGGAGAATCTAATGGATAAGAGAGGGTCTCCTAAAAGGTGGGAATTGGTCACATGTGCATGAGGTGACAAGTCAAATATTCTAGAAGCCTTGGAAAGATAAAATGTGAATTAAAAATTCACATGGGGAGGAGAGAGACCTAGGATGAATAAAAGTGAATTAAAAATTCACATGGGAAAGAGGGTCAATGCCCAGAAAGGCAAATGGAAATATTGACTAAAAAGTGGTGCTAAAAGTGGCTAATGACTTTGATTAAAGTTGTGTAAATATTTTATTATGATAATTAATGGAAGATTAGAGACAAGTGGCAAATGTAGGAGGATGTGACATTAATCCTTGATTAAGAGGATGCACACCCTAAATATGAATTAATTAAATTAATTCAAATTAGAGATGGATTATGAAGGATGTGACAAGGAGAGAGAAAAGAAGAATTTTAAATTGATTTTAATTCAAAATGATTAAAATGACTAAATTAAATAAATTGGTGTATTTATTTAATTTAGACAGGAGAAAGGTACTAGATAAAGTGTTTAATTGTTAAATTAAATACTTTAAGAATCTTATGTGGGAGTGCAATATTAAATAAATAAATTAATATTAACCGAATTGATGAATAAAGAGGTAAATTTGATCATATGGGCGTGATCAAATTTGGGTGTCTACATTTTGCCCCTCTTCGAAATATTGTTAGAATAACAATGTTTCGACGAAAAATAAAATGTCAATGATGAAGACAGTGGTAGGGATTGATGCCCCAGCCTAAAAGAGGTTGAATGGGTTTTCCAAGTGGAGGGAAAAGGGAGAGGGATGCCCCAATTCCTGCCTCAAATGGATGGAAGGAAATGATAGGGTATGCCCTCTCGAGAGGGCGGTTGGGGAAGAAATAAGGGGCCCCCAGATGACTTCTCGATAGAAAGAAATGAAAGACCCCGTTGGATAGAGTGCAAAAAAATAAGCAAGTTTGACTTTTGAATGGAGTTGATTGGATGTACGGTGTGCAAATGGCAGCTTTAGGAAAGAAGGGGATTAGTTGGGAGAAAAAAAAAGGTTAAATAAAAGGTAAAAAATACCTTTTACTTAAAAAAAAGGGAAAAAGAAAGGGTTAAAAGGTAATTGGAAGAATTACCTTGTCTCATTGTTACTGTAGCAAGTGAGGAAAGAGGAAAGAAGGGGGAGAGGAGATGAAGCAACAATGTCGTAGGATTATGATACAGAGTCACCTCGGCAAGGGGGTGGACACACCTTGAGCTGGGGTGGACATGCCATGAGTAGGGGTGGAGTCGCCCGTGTCTGGGGGGCGGAGCCGCCTCGAGCTAGGGCGAAGTCACCCCGGGTAGGGGTGGAGCTGCCCCGAGCTGGGGCGGAGTCGCCCCGGGTAGGGGCAGAGCCACCCCAAGCTGGGGTGGAGTCGCCCGGGGTTGGGGGCAGAGCCGCCTCGAGCTGGGGCGGAGTCACCCCGGGTTGGGGGCGGACCCGCCCTAGCTGGGGCGGAGTCGCCCCGGAAGGGGGGGCGAGGGTTGACGATGGAGGCCAAAAGGTTGAAACCTCAAAAACAATGAGAGAAAAGAAAAAGAAAAGTAACAAGGGAATAAAAAGATGTCCCAAAACCGGGAAGATTGTGTACTGATAAATGATTGATATGGATGCAGGGTTTGGGGCAGATACGGACACATGAGCAATAGTCGGAGGCACTGACAGTGACCGTAGCAGCGATGACCGTCGTGGATCATGCGGCTTTAGATCATGCAAGTTTATTGCACTTTTTAGAGGTGCCAGTGATGAGGGTACATTGAGTGATGCTGATGGCCTTAATAGAGAGATGGAGCTCAGAGACATCAACATTTCATCTTCTGACGGGGGAGATGACGGTGACACTAGAGGATGTATGGTGCATCTTGAAGCTACCGATAGCAGGAATATTGCTTAGTGATGTGGTGTCGAGAGGGGATGAGTTAGATCAGACTATGATTGTGTTATTTGGACATGTCGACCTGCCTCTTCAGGGTCCGCAGTTGGATCTAGATAGATGTTTGACAGTGGGGGTACCACCTTTTCCTTTATTCCTAGGTGGTCTGATCAGTGGGATATTGTTACCAGATCATAGCAAGCGGTATTGCAGTCTGAGGTTTATGGAGGTGATTTGACACATTGTGGAGTGGCATGAGAGATAGATTGCGTGGGGTACTTGTGTCCTAGCCCAGTTGTATAGGGATATGCATCTTATTTGGTATCGAGAGACAGTGATTTTGACACACATGACCCTTCTACAGGTGTGGGCATGGGAGCATATTATGGTGACGAGACCGATTGTTGTTAGGGAGGGAGATGTGGATGATAGAGAGTCGGTGGCATGGGGGTATGGAGAGGTGAGGGGCTGGGTTTTGTGTCATGGGGGTTAGGAGATATGGAGGGATAGAGGAGGATGATGGATGATTTGGAGGAGGAAGACATAGTGTGGTGACCTTATATGCATTGATGCTTTAGGGGATCGAGGGAGCAGACTGAGAGACAGAGAGGGTACTTTATGACTCAGTGTGTCCTGATTGGGAGTCTTACGCGGATATTGGAGATGCATCGACCAGATAGGGTGGTGAGATAGTTTGGGCTCACACAGGATATTCCTAGTGCACCGATGATGTTTTGGCGGCTCACCAAAGAGTGACCGTGGGGGCTCGCATTTAGCCCGATGGAGGCCAAAGCAACACGAGCGGCAACAATGCAGGTAGCCTATCCTAGGAGATGTGTGGGAGTAGAGAATGCAAGGGTGATAGTATGATATGACCAGTGGTTGCGCAACCACCGATGGGAGAGGATTACACCATTGGTGCCGATTGTAGGAGTCATAGGATTTGGATCAAAGGATGAGCACTGGGGGGCTAGAGAGATAGTACAACATGAGGGTGGGAGAGGTCCTAAGTTGGATGTGGGAGGAGAGAGGATGGAGGTAGTGGGGCAGTCAGCAAGGAGGAGGGGACAACGGAGGAGGGTTAGAGAGGCAGTACAATAGGAGGGTGGGAGAGATCCTGAGCCAAATGTGGGAGGACAGGAGGAGTCAGAGGTAGAGATGATACACTCAGTGGAGGGTAGAGTTGGCCAGTAGACTAATATAGGGGGTAGGGTACGATAGAGGAGAGTGTTGGTACGGGCTGAGCAGGGAGGGGAGAGACAGTAGGATGGAGGTCATGAGGGGATGGAGGCCAGGAGTCAGCCAGAGAGGATAGCGGGCAGGAGGCGACTAATGGGGGTATAGACCATGACAGAGTAGGAGGGGATGGGAGGGGGAGGACAACGGGAGGGAGCCCGAGAAGAGACTGAGGCCAGGAATCAGCCAGAGAGGATAGCGGGCAGGAGGCGGCTAATGAGGGTACAAACCATGACAAAGCAGGAGGGGATGGGAGAGGGAGGACAACAAGAGGGAGCCCGAGAGGAGACTGAGGCCAGGAGTCAGTCAGGGAAGATGGAGAGTAGGGGATGACAGAGGAGTGGGCAGGTGGTGATAGGGCAGCTTCCGCTTGTTGTAGAGATAGGGGAGCGTGAGGATGAGGAGAATTTGGAGAGAGGAGAGTCGAGGAGGCTGATGAGAGTGGGGAGGCATGGTCAACCGTGGAGAGTGCAAGTTCGCCCTTCCATGGAGGACTTGGGGGATTAGCAGGAGCAGGAGGGCAGGGGGGATGATGATGCTATGGAGATAGATAAAGATGTGTCAGGTATGGATATTTAGGATGTAAAGCCATTGGCGATGGTTCCTGTCATTACCTCAGGAGATCCGATTGTGCAGCCAAGAGACATTTCGGGGATGCTTCAGAGCACAGATCAAAGGTTGAGGGTAGTAGAGGCAGAGGTGATCAGACTCAGATTCGAGCTATCAAGAGTCTCAATAGTAGGTCAGAGGGATTATAGACTTATGGTTGACCTCCTATCTGCACAGGTAGAGGTGATGGGGAGGGAGAGAGAGAGACTGCAGGCTGTTATATAGGAGATACGAGATGAGTTAGTTGTTGTCAGTTGGGACCATGATAGACTACAGGCAGAGACTGTTATATTGCAGGCCAGGGGGGCAGAGGGGATGACCGAGCATGTTTCAACAGGCAGTGGGTAATAGGGGGTGATCTCCGGCAGGAGTGAGATGAGCTACAAGATAGAGTATATTGCTTGGAGCAGACGGTAGGAGAGATAGGGGTGATGCAGGAGAGAGAGAGGAAGGCAAGGGAGCAGGCCCGTATTATGCAAGTAGAGAGAGATGCAACATAGGCACAAGTACAGGCAGCGGAGGCAGAGAGGGATGTGATGCAAACATTGGTTCAGGTCCTGCAGAGTGAGAGAGGGTTGGTAGAGGCACAGATACAGTCTCTCCAGAGGTGGTTTCAGAGTTGTCAGTGTTGCAGAGAGAGCGAGATGCAACAGTATTGAGAGTGCAGGAGCTTTAGAGGGACAAGGATGGAGTGGTTTCTCAGTTATAGGCCATAGAGAGGGAGAGAGATGCTGTAGTGATACAGATGTAGACACTGTAGGGAGAGCGAGATACAACAGTGGCTCGGTGGCAGTCGGTGTAGGTCAGCGGTGGGATAGGGACAGATATCCAAGGGTTACAGGGGGAGGGGGATGCAGCAGCAGCTAGGGCAGTGGCTGTCAAGGAGATGAGAGATCAGGTTCAGGCAGAGATGGCGCAGTTAAGCCTATCCTAGGAGGCCTGGGAGTAGGAGAGGAGAGTGATTACGATGGATTGGGATAGGTATCATCAAGAGAAAAATTTTGCTCGGGTTCAGGTTGCGGAGCGAGAGGAGAATGTGAGAGAGGCAGGATTTTGGATGGCCGTGTACTACCATGCAGTTCCAGACCCGACCCAA
This sequence comes from Sequoia sempervirens, assembly GCA_007258455.2. Lineage (NCBI taxonomy): Eukaryota > Viridiplantae > Streptophyta > Pinopsida > Cupressales > Cupressaceae > Sequoia > Sequoia sempervirens. The sequence goes on along the minus strand of VDFB02383875.1, from coordinate 123,698 downwards.
CAGATATTTCAGTATACTCGACATGCACCCCAATGCCTGCACCATCTCAGTCGTTGGGGACACGGACTCGAGGTTACAGTGATTCACCGGGTGTTACACCAGGCAAGAGATCAGTACCAGATTCACCATAGAGATCAAATGTGGGCAGCTCATTCGGGAGGTGACAGGTTACTGAGTTTTTGATAGATGCAGGGTGGAGCATGTAGGGTTTATCGACAGAGATCAGAGATGTTCGATATCTCTAAATTTTTTAGTTTATTATGTGATGGATACATGATAGATTTTGATGTATGATGGACATGTGATGTACATTATATTACTTTGATTATGACATAGGACAGTTCTTCTTGACACTATGTAGTATGTTTCCTTTTGTGATGGGTGATTTAGTTGATGTATGCAGATGTATATGATAATTCCTGCTTATGTGGATGGATATGTTGGTTTATTTATGCACTTGTTTATGATACTAGATTTTTATGTAGATGATTGGGTTTATATGGTGATATGATGGGTGCACATGTTGTAACTATGATGATTTATATCTATGGATGCCTGGTTGACTTATTGTCATGTATGTATATGTGTATGATGGATCTTGTATGAACATCTTATATATGCAGGATGTGATGTACTAGAAGCTTGACACTTTGTGATGCAGGTGGCCATGTATGCATGGATCTAACATGTTGTGATGCAGGTGGTGATGTATGTGTGGTTAATAATATGAACCTAATATGTGATAATGCTTTTGTAATTTATAGTGAATTAATGATGAAAGGAAATAACACATGGTCATAAGTGTCAATAAGAACTGACATGATAGTGTAAGATGGGTATGTAGTGATTTGTGAAATATGGGTGTAATTTGTCACCTGTCAAAAACCTTTAGTATCCTGAGAAGAATGGGAGAGAGCGGGATAAAGTACTTGCACAACCAAAACCATAGGGTGAATGCAATGCAACGGATGATGAAATGCAATCCTAATATGAGTTTCCATCTTTGGAGCACTAATTTTTGCTAAAGCATAAGATACCAGATACCCTATCATGTAAGACTAAGGTGAGTTGGCATCCAATGCATGAAACAAACACAGCAAATAGAAAAAGCTACCCCAACACCCCAAGGGTATGATGACCTTGGTTGGGCTAGGTATTGGGATAACCACAAACACACAAGGATGCCCCAATGTAACACAAGACCCCAAGTATCTTGGCGGGTACTACATGGGACAACCGAGAAGACAACAACAAAGAAAAGACCAAGACAAGCCCCTACGTAGACAAGTCAAAGCACACCATGATATGATGGATCAAGGCGACCCTGACAAGTATTGATAGTGAGCTTTAAATAACAAATAAATTCTAAGACATCAAAAGATCACAGTTAATTACAAAATGTCCTTTTCCATAGGATCAAGGGGATGGATGGGATTGATGAGGTCTGCTAGGAAGGATGCATCTTGTTGAGACCGATGATGGATACTAATCTAGAATGACCCAGTTTGATGCCAAATGTTCTTCATTGACTGAATCTTTTGATAATATTAGGATTTTATTTGAGAATAACAAGCCAGGTAAGGACACAAACTGACACATTCTACAGACCTAGGGGCTTGGGGGCCGATCAAAGATTAGCCTTGCCTACGTGAAAGCGCAAAGCCCTCGTAGTTCATGAAAAGACTATGGATAAAGCGGAAAGAGAACAATGAAGACAGATGATAGACGACCAACATGTGATGGTTAGGATACCTTGAGGGTAGATCAAATGATCAGCCTTGCCTACGTGACAGCACATGGGCAATGTAGTTCGACAAGTGATGCGAAAGGATGAGATCTAGATGGAGACCGACACAATGGATGATCCTATATGATGACACAGACCAACCGACAAGGGGAATGAATGACATAAGCTCAAAGTGGGATACTGAAAAGCTCAGGATGGGGGATAGGCTAGATGGCTCATCCAATGCTCAATCAATATATACCAAGTGGCCTAGGATGAGATGGATGAAGACGATAGTGCGGATGAAAGCATAGAATAACTAGGATGCTAGGTAGATAATGATTAAGCCCTCTACGGATGACGCCTGTTACCAGGTTTTCACCATCCATACTTATCCAAGGCGCCACCAAAAGGTGGTTTTCACCATAAGACGAACTTATTTCTCTTTACTATTTGTGGAGTTTCTCTTTTTCTTTTTCTTTTTTATTTGACTTTTTACTTTTTTTTTTTTTCATTTTTTGATAGGTGGCGTTACTAAGTGGACTTAGGCATAGAACTTCTTGAGATGCATTATGTTGATGGGTTCATCAAGGGGATCTCCTTCAAGAGTAGTCAACCTGTATGCCCCAAATCTATATTTAGCAGCTATGATATAGGGCCCCAACCAATTTGCCTCAAATTTTCCTTTTTTGTCTTGGTCTTGTTGAGTGCGTTGATTCTCTTTGAGGACAAGATCACCTATCTGCAACTATCGAGGGAAAACCTTCCTGTTGTAGTGATGTTTAAGGTGATTTTGGTATGCTTGCAGATGATCATAGGCTTTTATTCTTCATTCATCCAATAATTCCAGTTGTGCAAATCGTGCAACACGAGCATCTTCTTCGCTAATAAGATTCTTCAGAGATATCCTCAGCAATGGGAGCTCAACTTCAATTGGCAAGACAGCTTCGGCACCGTACACTAAAGAATAGGGGGTGGTGCCTGTCGGGGTGTGGATGGATGTGAGATATACCCAGAGGGCTGGATGAATATGGAGGTGCCAATCTTGGCTAGTGGTATTAACAACCTTTTTGAGGATGTGGATAAGGGTCTTGTTGGTTGCTTCTGCCTGACCATTACCCTGGGGGTAATAAGGCGTTGACCAACGATGCTAGATATGAAAGGTGTCGCAGAGGTGTTTCATGGCTTGGTTTTTGAAGGGTTTTCCATTATCAGAGAGGATGGTGGATGGGATACCATATCTACAGAGAATATGGTAAAGGATAGATTTTGAGATTTGGATACCAGTGATTTGTGAGAGTGGTATTGCTTCCACCCTCTTAGTGAAGTATTCAGTGGTAGTAATTACGAATGTATGGCCATCGGATGATGGTGGGTGAATCTTGCCAATCAAGTCGAAACCCCATTGAAAAAAGGGCCACGGTGCTAGGAGGGGCTGAAGATCATGTGCTGGGGTGTGAATCAAATCTGCATGTTGTTGGCATGGAAGGAACTTCTTCACAAATTCACAAACATCATGTTCCAATGTAGGCCAATAATATCCAGCTCATAGGATCCTTTTGGACAGAGCCATACCATTTGAGTGAGCTCCACAAACACCACCATATACTTCTGTTAGTGTTGTGCAGGCTTAGGTCTCATTTAGACACCTAAGGAGGATTCCATCATACCCGTGACGATAAAGCATATCACTGACAATGATGTATCGGGAAGAGCGATGAATGAAGGATTTGTGTTGGTTGCGTGTAAGTTCTGGGGGTATGATATTATCACGGAGATAGGTGTATATGTCCTAGTACCATGGGGAGGCGGGACCTACGATATCGCACACCATATCAGTCTCAAGAATATCATATGCAGGGATTAAAAGTTGTTCAACAAGAAACTCACATTATGTTCGGTCTTTATGCATGTCAATTAGGGAACTGATAATGGCCATTGCATCTACCACTTTATTCTATACCCAAGGAATTTGGTCAAACTATATGTGTATGCAACCTAAAATGGTCACCTAGACTTTGGGCCCCATTTATTTAATTTGTCAACATCAACTTTCTGAATCAATGATTGTCGCATTTTCAAATCAAATTTCTTAATCAATTCATAACTATTTCAAATGTTTCAATTTTTCCTAAGGTTTGAATGCTTCATTAATGTTATTTAATCAAAAGAAATAAATCCCTTTTAATAAATAAAATAATGTTATTTAATTGAAGTTAATATTACTTAAATAAAATGATGCTATTTAATTAAATCTATTTTTAATTAAATAATTTTATTTTATTTTATTAATATTCATTTCTAAATTACATAATCTTATTTTATTTTATTAAAAGAGATATTATCATCTTAAATTAAATAAAATAAATGAAATATCCTCTCAAGAATATCTTGTGATGAAAAAAATGGAAACAAATCAGTTAAAGGGAAATAAACTAAAAAAAGAATTCCAATCAAGATTTGTTTCTATTTTTCTATTTATCCCACATTGCTTCTGAATTTGCCTTCAATTCCACTTTTGCCTATAAAATGAGCCCTCTCATTCTCATTTCAAAAAGGATCATGAATTTTTACATCAGACTTATGCTACAAATTTTCTTGAATTTTATCATTTGAGATTACACATTAGTTTGATTTTATAAGCATCTTAGTTTTAGAGCATATAGTTTAATATTACATTTTAGCTTAATCTTCATAGTAGATTAATTTGCAAAATAATTCATTTATGACATTGCATGTAGATTAATTTTCATTTCAATAAATTAGTTTTGTTTATTGCATTATACAGCCATTTAGATTAGTTTTCATTGTTGCATTGCAAGAACAGGATTCATGGAGATTGGCATTCTTGCTTCTCCTCTTTGAATCTCTCATTCCAGACTAGTATTTGAGGGTAACTGGGTCAATCTGAGGGCCACAATATCAATCCCCTGCTCTTCTCGGATAGAGAGCCGTGAATTGATTTTGTAAGGACTCATTATTGAGTATCCTTGCATGCAAGGATTCACAGAAGTATAACATATTTTCAGTTATACATTTTGGCGCCCACCGTTATATCTTTTTATTCCAGTATTTTTTTTGTCAGATCAGCGGGGTTTTTCATCATTTTTTAAGAAATTTCGACTTTAATCTCTCAAGCAGTGCATGTTAGTGCAAAACGGACTCCATAGATGTGCTCAGAAGGCCCAAAAACCCCTATTTTCATATAAAATATGATAGGGTTTGCTGAAAATTAATTTTTTAGTGTTTTGAAAAATTTCAAAACAATTGTCAGAAAAAATCCGTACGGACACATCGATTTATGTACCATTTTGATTTCTGTGCTACCTCGATTTTCATGCATGAAGGTTCAGCTAAATATTTTATTAATTTTTTATCTTTAAATTAATAAAAAAAATTGGTTTAAAGCCTAAATGAGCATATTTAGTAAAATGGTCATATCTTGAGCATATGGTCTCCGTTTTTCAAAAACGAGATATCATCAAAAAGCTGCTTCCGACGCCATTCCAGTGGTACTAGTATTTTTTTCTGATTTTTCTATTTTGATACCTTTTTCGCCTGTCAAAGCCAGAAGTTGTTGTTTTCACTCCGAAAGGCATAACTTTTGCATCCTAGCTCTGTTTTTCGAAAACAAATAGGCGTTGGAAAGCTGGTTCTGCCCTCTTCTCAGATATCAGACCTATTTTTTGCAAAAATTTTACCAGGAATATGATTTATTTGTCAGAACTCAGCCTTTATCTTTTGAGTTATTTTCTTGGGAAACGTGCAATTAGGAGTTTTATTTTTTTTAGATCCAAGAGGAATTTTTTTAATTTAGATTAGATTTTTAATTTTATTAATTTAGATTAGTTTTGTTTTAAATTTTTAGTTTAGTATTAGATTAATTTAGTTTAATTTTAGTTTTGTTAACTAATTCTTTTTAGATTAAATTTTGACTAGATTAAATTAGATTTTTAATTAATCTCTTTTTTTTGATAGATTCCAACTTTTGTTCTTTTGGTTCTTCTGAATTTTTTTTCACAGCATAATAGTTTCTGCAGGACGCCAGTCAGAGAACTTGAAACACAATAACGGTTTGATTGCAGGACGCGTAATAAAGACTTGAAAACAAACACTTACGCTTGTCAAAGATCTTATTTAAAAAAACATTTTGTTTGTTTTCCTGCTTTTCAATTCACATAGTCTAATTAGGGCTTCATTAAAATTCTTAGGAGTTTCGATAGTGAGTAGGGAATTTGGCTCTTTGTTACATGGAGGTGATGACCATGGACAAATCCAGGCTCCTGATGATCTTACTAATATGACGAACTCTTAGGGAGTGGAGCAAGGTAGTGAATCTTTAGCACTTTCACTCGTCAGGGGATTATGCTCTTCTCTCATTGAGAGAATCAGAAACCCAAAAGCGTGTGGATTTGGTGAAGTGAAACTAGCTCGGTGATTAAGGCTGTTTAGCGTGTTTGGGTAAAGAGACGGGCTAGAGAAGTATGCTCTTCTCCTTTTGGGAGAATCAAAAAATCAAAACCCGAATCCGAGCCATGTCCAGTGTCACCTTTAGAGGGCCTGCCGGAAGTTGAACCTTCGAACGACCCAAGTGAGTACACACCTATCGCCGTGATTCCACCTCACTATATAAAGAACGCCTTGTTGAGTCTAAAGACTCCAAGACTATAGTAACTTCTTTTCCATGACTTGGACGATCATCATGGAAAAGCTCTGTTTATTGCACTGAGCGGCGCCGCTCGGAGCCCTGCTTGCAGGGGTGTGTGATTTTCAGTGTTGGTGTGGCTGCGAGGCCCAAGCTCTGTATCAGAGGCACCGAAGGTTATTGTGAGCGAGGAAGCCAAGTAAAACCTCTTAGTTGGTTGCCTGCAGGGTTCACCTCAGAAAGAGTCATAATCTTTTCTTGAGGAGGGGAAGAATCTCTACGTATGTTGATCATACACAAATTCCCATCATAGGCATACACCTGGACGTTTGGAGGCGGTTGTGACACTGGCCCCTACTACAAGGGTAACCTTTGAATGTACACTATTGAGTCCTTGGAAACACCAAAAACATGGGCGCCCTCTAGGGGGTGACACGGCTGTGTGAGGTGCACGTATGCGCATAAGCAATGGGGCAAAGGTTTTGGCTTCTCACCATTTTCTTTGGTAGGGATAGCTATGTGTTTGTTTTTGAGTCTTAAACATTGTCCAAACATTTTCAAACAAGACTCCCCCGATACTATCAATTTGCTTTGTCCTTGATAGATCTGTTATCGACTACTTTTTGTATCACAACTTGTCTGATTGAAACCTATGTGCTTGATCAAAATTTGTTGATATACTTGCTTGATCTTTGAAAACAAACAACAAACTGAAATACTGAGTTCTTCGATTAGGTGACTTGTCCCAGTTTTAGAGACATGTTCTGTATTTAGGGTTTATGTGTCCTTGACCTTTTGAATTAGTGATCCTTGATCTCATAAGCAATTTTGCTTGAGATTGGCAAATTAGGAATTGTTCCTGCCAAATAGATAAATTTTTAGACTCTTTGATAACATACTTGGAGAGTGCTAGTAGTCTCCTTGTCCACCATTTTCATACAATTCAAACTCAGTACACTTTGTGTAAGTCATCCTCCTGATCCATATGTGCTAGGGTGTTCACCCAAGAATTGAGCACCTCTGTGGCAGTGTTGGTTTGCACCTATTTACAACAGTTCTATTTCACCATCTCTCTCAGACAAGAGAAAACTTTTACTATCCTAGTCTGGTATTGACGTTTCTTAGAATTGTCTGTTTACCTGAACTCTCCCTTTCATGTCAGTCACAACAAGATATCAAGTGAGCTAAGGAAAGCGACCTCAGATAGTCTCTTTGCTAACTAATTTCTAGTTCGCACTCGGCCAAAAGAAGAAGGAAAAAGGAACCACATTTGGACTACCAACGAGCCGTAATTCAAACCTATTTTAATCTAAAGAGCACGAAAATTTGAGTACCCCTCAGCACCTTCCCACTCAAGTATGGATATGAGTTATACTGTCACTCGGCGGGAGAGGGAAGCCATGGATCAAAATCTTGATGATATCTATGAACAACACAGAAACAACATGATATTTGGAAATTCTTCTCATGATGATCAACCTAGTTCACCCCTCATTAATGCAAGATATTTGGATGCCCATCAATGGGATGAAAGGTATAAGAGACGAGCTCACCAAGAACAATGGTCACAACATGAAGACTAAGACAATGAACCTCGTGATGCTCATGTCAATACAACGTATACCAATGACTTGTTCAAACAGTCTAGACCAAGCTCACCACTTCAACATACCTCAAGGTTCACAAGTGATAGGCTCAAAAGAATTGAACGCGAAAAGAAAGCCTTTCTAGATGAACAAGTTGCAAAGCAAGAAAAGTTTAGACAACTTGAGGAAGAGAGCCAAGCTTTATTGGAAGTACAAAGGAAACTCACTCAAGAGGAGCAAGATAGGCAGTTAGCCCACCAATTAACCAAACAATACAATACAAGGGGTGCTAACAGTGGACATAATTCTCCTCCCTCCACCCCTTCCAGAACACCAAGAAGTAGAAGGCAGTCAAGCACCCCTTCTAGATCTCCTAGTCCTAGAGGAAGAAGGGCCTCTCAGTATGCTCACTATAGGAGGCAAACTCCTCTCAAAAATTCAAGACCACACTCCCAACATGTACATCCCGGTTCCCAACATGGAGGTGGTAGCTCACATTATGACTTTGATACTCAAGACTTCATGCGAATACAACAAGAGCCTATCTTCCAACAGTATGTGGAGAGGTATTTGGAACAAAACAAAGATAAGTTCTTGGAAAGTCTAATCAACAAGGGTGCTAGAGTCCCTTATAATTTTGATGTGGACAACAAAATACAAAAGAAAAATCCCTCTCAAGAGGAAGAAATCCGCCAAATGAAGCAAATGATGGAGAAAATGATGCAACCTAAGAGCTCATTCTCACTATACTCAATTTATCCTAATCCATTTGACAAGAGTGTGAGTATGAAAGATTTTCCAAAGAGGGTGGAATTCCCACAATACGATAAATATGACGGTAGTGGCGATCCACACGACCATGTGTGTCAGTTCTATACTATGAGCTTTGAATTCCATCAAGATGACTCCTATTTGATGAGGTTGTTCCCTAGGAGTCTTAAAGGACAAGCAATGGAATGGTTTACCAATATCACTCCTCCTGTCAAGACTTTTAGAGAACTTGTTCATAGATTCGTTCAACACTTCGCCTATAATCTGTCAAGATCTATTACTATGTTGGACCTATGCAACTTGAAACAAAATTAGGGGGAACCATTTGTTACCTTCTTGCAAAGGTGGAGGAGACAATGCTCTTGGTATCCTAGGACGATCCATGAGGATGAAAAGATTGACATACTTAGTAATTTGGTGCCTGAAATGAGATATGAGATCAAAAAGATAGTCTTCACTTCCTTTGATACCATGATTGAAACTGCATGCCGCATTGAGGATGTTCTAAAAGAACAAGGCATTTTGACCAGACATAACAATAATACCAACAATGGTCAACACAATAATAAGGATAAACAGAAGAACAACAATTGGAACCAAAACAAACAAGTTGTCAATGATGGAGTTGAGGATTCTTCCCAATCAAGAGATCAAAGTGTTCTTAATTTGACTAAGGTTGTGCAAGCAATGAAGTTTAATGCACCTCCACAACAAGAAAGTAAATCAAGATATCAAGAGAGGCCCAAAAACCAGAAGCGACAATTTACCAAATTGGGTGACTCATATGAGGATATTCTCAAAACTCTCATTGCTAACAACTTGGCACATCCTTAGGATCCTACAAAATTTCACATTCCAAATCCTAAGCCACATTGGTGGGATGACAAGGCATTTTGTAAATTTCATAATGGCCCTGGCCATACTATTGAAAACTGTTGGAGATTAAAACATATCATCCAAGATTTTATAGAAAGTGGAAAGCTTCAAGTTGATGGCCTAAATACCAATGCTGATCATAAGGCTTTTAAGGAACCTTTGCCTAATTACGACAAGGGGGAAACCTCTAAATCACAGAATGGCAAAGCTGCAATCAACTACACCTATACAGCGGCAGAAAATGTGATAAACATGCTTGAAGTTGTGGAGACAAGTGTTAATATGATAAGGAGTAAGGACCCGCATGGTTATGACTCTCCCCCTATTTTTGACAACCAACCTGTTGTGGTGCTGAGAGGTCCTCATTCTAGGTTATCTTCCCAAGCCCTTAATGTTGTTACCAGGAGTCAAGCCCCTATTATTCTCAGAGGGCCTAGTTCAGGTCCATCCAACAAATCCAAGCAAGTGGCATCCAAGAATTTCACTATAAAGTCTGCCACTACTCTCAAACTAAACTACAATCTTGTAGATCAATTATAGAAAACTCCAGCATAGATCTCAATCTTAGAGCTTCTAGAGTTGTCCCCTAGACATAAGCAGATCCTTGAGGACGCTTTGCGCACAACAAATGTCCCCAACAACATGGATATATACCAATTCCAAGGCATGGTGAATCACATTACTAGCCCACATTACCTCTCTTTCTCTGAAGATGATGACAAATCCCTAAGCCATCCACACAATCTTGCCCTTCACATTGAAGTCATGATTCATAAAACTCGTGTCAGGCGCGTGTTGATTGATGGGGGTGTTGGGTTAAATATCTGTACTTTGAATTTGTTAAAAACTTTGGGCTATTCAGAGCAAGTGATCGACACTAGAAAGATGATCACCATAAAGGCCTATGATGAGGCAAAACAAAGTTCTAAGGGGTTGGTTGTCCTTCCTGTCAGGATTGGCCCAGTAGAAAAAGATATCTTGTTTCAAATTGTTGATAATGGACCCCTTGCATACAAAATTTTACTAGGTAGACCATGGATTCATGATATGCAGGCAGTGTTGTCTACCTACCACCAGTGTGTTAAGTTCCCCTACAATGGAACAGAAATTTGCATACCAGGGGATAACACCTTATCAATTAACTCAATCTCAACTAATGTTCATGTCCCTCTTAACCGAGCAGCAGAGGATTATGAAACAACTTTAGCAGACTGTCAAAACAAATTTAAGTCAGTATACCTTGGAATGGGGGGGTATGAACTTGACTCTTTTGCAAAGATGCCTGTTTCCCCTAGAACATATGGAAAGCCTTCATAGGAGATGAAACCATCATCTTCAACAATGACACTATTTGACAAGTTTGTTGAATCCTCAGTACCAATACAAGATGAAAAAGAGGAAGTAGTTGTTCGAGATTGGATATACAAAGAGGAGAAATACCAACACAATGAAAATTTCTCCCCCTCTCCTAAGTCCTATGGGAGAGGATATACTTTTTTCAAGAAGATGGGTTATCCAGGATATGGCCCTCTTAGTCACAGGTTAGATGCTAGAGCCGAACCACTCAATCATGATCTTTTTGCACATAAGTCTAGGAAACTGGTTGGCCTAGGCTTTATGAACAATAATAAATGCACTGTCCCCATTTCTGATAGGTGGGATAGTAAAGATGACATAGAATATGTACCAGATTTGACCAATCAACAAGACATAACAGATGATTGGGTACCTTCAACAAATCTCCTTTGGGAAGATTCAAGAGATTTAATAATTGATAGTCCTCCTATCTCATTTGCAATAGATAGTGACTATATGAATGCAAGATTGACTATGGATAGTGTCTCCATCCTAGCTGCAACGGATGGTGATAATTCAGATAATTTTGTGATTGAGCAAATTGCTAGAGGAGAGGAGCCTCTTCCAAATCTTGAGGCTTCTACATCACGAGGCTCCAACAATAATTCAAAAATAGACTCTCATGAGTTTGAATGGGATTCACTCTCAGATGCAACAGTTGACTTGGATATGGATGTTGTCCATGCTTATAGTTCTCAACCTGATGTAACTGATGATTCATGTGTTAGATTAGAAGATTGGAACCCACATGTCACATTAGTAGATGATTCTTTGCTTGCTAGGATAAATTTTGATTTAGACACTTTAGAGGGAAACTTGATAGATTCCAATTCTACAATCACCAGAGATGACACCACCTATATCTTTAATCTTAAACCGGTCATCAACCTACCCCTTGTTCACCCCAACCTTATTGATTGGTCTCAACAGTACCAAGAGCCTCAACTCTTGACATTTCACAATGACTATGAGATCACCTGCTATCTAAATGCCATTGAACTCAGAGTTCTTTCCAACGTTGAACTCAAGCAATGATGACGTAACTCCTACATCAAGTACCTTAGTCACAAGATAAAGAAAGAAAAAAGAATAAGAGTTCCTCATGGCGAAAACTACTAAGTGTGCCGTGTCAAATCCAAGTAAAAATAAAGACGATCCAAAGGTGAAAAACTCCTCCTGCAGGTACCCCCACGGATGAGGTACTGATAGTCTCCCCAAGCTATTTCCGTGATGTATCATCAAGATTGGTTGAACCTACAGAAGCTGTTAATTTGGGCACAGAGGAAGTTCCAAAAATTGTACACTTGGCTAAATCTTTATCACCTGAAGAAAAGAAAGCCTATACTGAGTTCCTCCAAAAGAAGGAAATTAACTTTGCATGGACATACTCAGACATGCCAGGGTTGGACACTAATCTCATTATGCATCATTTGTCCATAGCTCCAGGTGTGAAACCAGTCAAACAGAAGTTGAGAAAAATGCACCCTCATATAGCTCTTTTATTGAAAGCTGAATTAGAAAAGCTCCTTGATGCAGGATTCATTAGAGCCATAGACTATGCTGACTAGATTTCCAACATTGTACCTATGTCTAAACATGATAAATCCATTCGAATATGCACATACTTTAGAGATCTTAACAGAGCATGCCCAAAGGATGATTTTCCACTTCCTAACATAGACATGATAGTGGACATGACAGCGGGATATGAGATCTATTCTTTGATGGATGGTTTTTCTGGGTATAATCAGATCAAGATAGCTCCCGAGGATCAAGAAAAGACTGCATTCACATGTGCCTGGGGTACTTATTGTTGGAATGTCATGCCCTTTGGATTGAAAAATGCAGGAGCTACTTACCAAAGAGCTATGACAACCATCTTCCATGACATGATGCATAAGAATATGGAAGATTATGTGGATGACACCCTGGCTAAGTCTAAGAGAAGAGGAACACATTTGGCTAATTTAGAAGTGATTCTAGATCGCATGGAACAATTTCAACTAAGATTAAACCCAAAAAAGTGTGCATTTGGTGTTACTTCTGGAAAATTATTAGGATTCATCATTTCAGCTAAAGGATTAGAAGTGGACCCTGAAAAGGTTCAAGCCATTATAAACATGCCACCTCCCAAAAATTTTAGCCAAATGAGGAGTCTTCAAGGGCGCCTTCAATCCATAAGGAGGTTTATTTCACAATTGGAAAATAGAGCACAACCTTTCAACAAAAATTTGCATAAAGGTGTTCAATGTGTCTGGAATGAGGATTGCCAAAAGAGCATGGATTAAATTAAAGAATACTTGAAAAATCCTCTCATTTTAATGCCTTCCATTCCAAGAAAACCTCTCATTTTATATGTCTCAACTACTGAATCTTCACTGGGGGCATTGTTGGCTCAATTAGATGAACAAGGGAAAGAAAGGGCCATATATTATATTAGTCGCACTTTTGTTTCTTATGAAGTTAATTATACTAGTATTGAAAAAGCTTGCCTCACAGTAGTGTTTGCTTCTCAAAAATTGCTACACTATATGCTCGCGCACACCATACACCTCATAGCAAAAATTGATCCTCTCAAATACTTGCTCAGTAAAGCTGCTCTCATGGGTAGACTTGCTAAATGGATGATGATTCTTTCTGAATTTGACATAGAGTATATTGAGCGCAAAGCAATCAAAGGCCAAGCTATTGCAGATCAACTGGCTAATTTCCTTATTCAAGATAATATGCCCATTCAAGTCAACTTTCCAGATGAGCATCTTATGTACATGACTGAAAGATCTTGGAAACTATTCTTTGATGGTTCCTACATGCAAAATGGTCTGGAGCTAGTGTGTTGTTTGTTTCTTCTCATGGGTATACTATTCCTAAATCTTACAAGTTACTCTTTCTATGCACAAACAACATAGCTGAGTATGAGGCTTTGACAAATGGACTAAAAATGGCCATAGAGTAGAATATCACAGAAGTACATATCTATGGGGATTCTCAGCTGATCATCAACCAAGTCAATCAATAATACCAAACAAAAGATGACAAGTTGGTACCTTACAAAAAAATGGTTGATTCATTAAGACGGTATTTTACTTTTGTCACCTTTCAGCAAATCCCTAGGGCTGAGAACAAAGCAGCTAATGCTATGGCCACCCTTGCTTCACTTCTTTAGTTAGAGGAACATGAGTCCAGATATGAATTCTTGGTGGAAGAGCTACGATATCCCATATTTGACTCACCCGAAAGCCATGTCATTTGTACCCTTGTCAATCATGAATCCTCCCGCTATGGTGCTATTTACTCATATCTTTGTGATGGCATCATCCTCGATACATTTAACCGATCTGAAAGAAAAAACCTTATCCGCAACGCCTCTCGCCATTCCCTCATCTCTGGTGATTTGTATAAGAGGGGTCTAGATGGAACACTTCTTAGGTGCTTAGAAAAGGAGGAATCCGATCAAGCGCTAGTTGACATCCACGAGGGCATATGTGGAGGACATTCTAATGGTCTTTTCATGGCTAGAAGGTTGCTTAGGGCAGGGTACTATTGGCCTACAATGTAGATAGATGTAGTAGCATTTGCTAAGTCTTGTGAAAAATGTCAGAAACATGGACACCTGATACATGCTCCAGGTAGGGAGCTAATTCCTTCTATATCTCACTGGCCATTTCAGCGATGGGCCTTGACCTTGTTGGGCAGATTCATCCCAACTCATCAGGTGGGCATAAGTTCATTATCACTGCTACTGACTACTTCACAAAATGGGTAGAGGCTGTTCCACTTTCTATTGCCTCAGGCAAGACAGTGTCTTTATTTATTTTAAACCATATCATCTGTCAATATGGAGTGCCATCTGAGATCATCACTGACAATGGAGGTCAGATCAAAAACAAGGACCTTAAAGAACTCTACCAAAGATTCAAGATAAAGCAACATTGGTCCTCCATTTACTTCCCACAAGGAAATGGTCAGGTAGAGGCTTCAAACAAAACCATTCTCAAGATTTTGCATAGAACAGTTCATAAGAATGGTAGAGATTGGCACCTACAGATAAATCCGGCCCTGTGGGCCTATAGAACAAGTATTCGTACTCCAACTGGGGCTACTCCTTTTGCCCTCACATACGGCGCTGAAGTAGTGTTACCTTTAGAGGTTGAAATTCCATCACTTCGGATCTCTCTCAAAGGTCTAGTTACAGATGAAGACTATCGCGCCATGAGATTGCAAGAATTGGAACTTCTTGATGAGAAGTGTAAAGCATCATTTGACCATATGAGGGTCTATCAAAAGCAGATGTCCAAAGCCTTCAACAAAAAGGTTCACCCTAGACAATTCCAAGTAGGAGATCTTGTCCTGCGAGAGAATCCTAAGAACCAACAGAATCGAGAACAGAAGGGAAAATTCGAACCTAATTGGCTTGGACCCTACATCATCATAGCAGCTTTTGGCACAGGTGCCTATCTACTATCTACTGAAGAGGGGGAGCAGCTCCCTGAGCCTATCAATGTTTTGCACCTGAAGAAGTTCTATCCTTGATGCCCATTCTGTCTGGGGGCATCTTTTATATATAATTATGACCCTAAAAAAAGTTCCAAAAAAATTGATATATGGTACTGAAAAAAATTACAAAAAAAAAAAAATTGATATATTGTCAAAAAATCCAAAAAAATTCAAATATGATGCTGAAAAAATACAAAACTCCAAAAATTTAAAAAAAAAGTGCCTTGGTGAAAACCTGGAAACAGGCGGCTTGGTAGCAAAAATACAAAATATATATATATATATATAAAGTCCTAAAAAAAAAAAATTCTTCCAAGTGGTGAAAACCTAGAAACAGGCGCTACTTGAGGCCTTTGCATCCCTATTTCTTAGCATGCATCCTCGACACTTAGCCTTTCTCCATCGTGCCTTGTCCTTATTGCCTTGGTTTGGAATTGGTCTTTGTCTTTGTCTAGGGGCATCACTGTGTTAGCTTTGGTCTCTTGGATATGCTTGTCTTTAGGACACCTCGCAAACGGTGTTTTTCAACACTAACCCAACTGTGTTTTTCAACACAACCCCTAACATCGTGTGTTTTTCAACACTTATCCAGTTCGGTCATGTGATCTTACCTACTTGCAAGCATTCGATCCTTATCCTCGGAACTCAGTATTAGTTTACACACTTAATTTTTTAATCGGGTAACACTTAATGCTTGAGATACATGATCTTTTCTTTGTGTGGCCGACCGATATTGATTTTCTTGAGTTTCTTGTCTAATAAGTCTCTCCTCAAGTGGATGCATAGCTAGAGGACTTTGGGGCATGGGGCATGTTTTATTTTCTTTCTCGCCAGGGTGTTGTCTTGAACCTCTTCGTTGTCGTGCTTGTTGTCTCCTTTGACATAATTCGCGAGATTTATGGCATCATCCTTGAATGTTTTGCACAACCATTCCTCATGGTAACTCGGGCGCTTTATGTCCTTGATGCGAAAGCTGGTTTTGCTACATTAAATTGCAAGCTAGTACTGTAGTCATCTTGACCTTCATGTCTTTGATGCTCATGTGTTAGAATCTTCCACATTCCAAGCTGATATAAATCACATTCATATCTCTCATAGTTAAGTGCTTTGTGACTATGATGATTGTGTGATTGTCCGATGTCTGGTAATAATGGTCCAATGATGAAAATAAGTTCTCTTACATTCTCTAATGAATGATGAACACACAAAAAACCTATGTTACCCTATTGCAAGTACACCTTTGCATTTTCATGTAGCTTGCATTATTTAGACTTCATGTTAATTTGCACTTTTAGGCTGTATTATGGGTTTGAGAGAGTTTCCTTCATCTTTCTTATGGATTTTTCATCAACTGTGATCACGTTCTTCATTTCATCTTCGTGATCTCAATCAAATTCCCTATCTTAAACAGTTGATTGATTTTGATGCATCCTCTTTATTGAGGCAGATTCTCTTCCTTCTCTCCATTTCTTTCCATTTCTTCCAAACTTCTATCTTCCATTCAATTTCACCCCACTTCTTTTCTTCTCATTCAACCTTAGGGCATAATTTTCTTGCTGATCTACCTGGGTTCTGTGATTCTTATATTTTTCATCTTATATCAAGAACCTTATCTTTTGTTTGATTTGATCAAATTTTTCAATTTATTATTTCTCCTCTATCTCATTTCGATTTCGGACAAGTGCAGTCTATCAAACTTCAATCCTTGATTCAACTTTATCAATTTATCAATTGCTTCTCTTGGGGCAACCTTGCTTGAGATTCTTATCTCTCACTTTGGATGTGATCCCGAATCGACCTCATGTTCAAAGGCCTTTTGTTTATGTTTGTCTAGATGTGATCCCGAGTCGACCTCACATCTGAGTTGTTTTGTGATCCCAAATCGATCTCACATTGCAACTTCATTCTTTGACTGCATGTGATCCCGAGTCGACCTCACATTAGTCAAAGAGGGGCAAATGTATGCAACCTAAAATGGTCACCTAGACTTTGGGCCCCATTTATTTAATTTGTCAACATCAACTTTCTCAATCAATGATTGTCGCATTTTCAAATCAAATTTCTTAATCAATTCATAACTATTTCAAATGTTTCAATTTTCCCTAAGGTTTGAATGCTTCATTAATGTTATTTAATCAAAATAAATAACCTTTTAATAAATAAAATAATGTTATTTAATTGAAGTTAATATTACTTAAATAAAATGATGCTATTTAATTAAATCTATTTTTAATTAAATAATTTTATTAATATTCATTTCTAAATTACATAATCTTATTTTATTTTATTAAAAGAGATATTATCATCTTAAATAAAATAAAATAAATGAAATATCCTCTCAAGAATATCCTATGATGAAAAAAAGGAAACAAATCAGTTAAAAGGGAAATAAACTAAAAAAAGAATTCCAATCAAGATTTGTTTCTATTTTTCTATTTATCCCACATTGCTCCTGAATTTGCCTTCAATTCCACTTTTGCCTATAAAATGAGCCCTCTCATTCTCATTTCAAAAAAAGGATCATGAATTTTTACATCAGACTTATGCTACAAATTTTCTTGAATTTTATCATTTGAGATTACACATTAGTTTGATTTTATAAGCATCTTAGTTTTAGAGCATATAGTTTAATATTACATTTTAGCTTAATCTTCATAGTAGATTAATTTGCAAAATAATTCATTTATGGCATTGCATGTAGATCAATTTTTATTTCAATAAATTAGTTTTGTTTATTACATTTTACAGTCATTTAGATTAGTTTTCATTGTTGCATTGCAAGAACAGGATTCATGGAGATTGGCATTCTTGCTTCTCCTCTTTGAATCTCTCGTTCCAAGACTATATTTGCAGGGGTAACTGAGTCAATCTGAGGGCCACAATATCAATCCCTGCTCTTCTCGGATAGAGAGCTGTGAATTGATTTGCAAGGACTCATTATTGAGTATCCTTGCATGCAAGGATTCATAGAAGTATAACATATTTTCAGTTATACAGTATGAAGGTGAAATATTTCTTGAAATCATCCACCATGCACTTATAGGGTAACAATTTATCATATTTTGTGAGGAATTCATCATTAACTTGTTTGATGACTAATAATGAATCACCCAATACTTTTAGGTGAGTTATATGCCACTGTTTTGCAATTCGGAGGCCAATGAGGAGGGCTTCATACTCCATGATGTTGTTGGTACATGGGAATGCTATTCTGAATGATTTTGGGATGTTTTCACCTTGAGGGGTAATTAATAAAATTCCTGCTCCTGATCCATTATGAGTGTATGAGCCATCAAAATATAGCATCCAAGCTGGTGCTTCTGTAACTATGTAGACTTCTTTGTCTAGGAATTAAGTGTCTAGCGGGTAGGCATCTACTAATGGTGCCTCAGCCAATTGATCAGCTATGACCTATCCTTTTATGGCTTTTCACTCTACATACTCTATGTCAAATTCGATTAGGAGCATGACCCATTTGGCCATGCGGCCAATCAGAGTGGTTCTAGATAACAAATACTTCAGGGGATCAATTTTAGCAATTAATTTGACTAGATGGCTGAGCATGTAATGACGGAGTTTTTGTGTGCTGAAGACTAGCACAAGGCAGGACTTTTCCATGGGGGAGTAGTTTAATTCATAGCTGACCAATGTTCGATTGGTGTAGTAGATTGCCCTCTCTTTGAACGACTCATCATGTTGTGCCAACAATGCCCCCAATGCGACTGAAGTGGCAGAGATGTAAAGCAAGAGGGGTTTTCCTAGAATAGGTGGCATCAAGATCGGTGGATGAGCTAAATATTCCTTGATTTTATCGAAACCCATCTGACACTGTTGGTTCCATCGGAAGGTGGAATCTTTCTTCAGAAGATGAGTGAATGGCTGACACTTATCCGCTAGCTGGGCTATGAACCGATGGATGGACTGCATCCTCCCCTGGAGGCTTCTTAACTGCTTCAGATTGCATGGAGGTGGCATGTCCAGAATAGCCTTTACTTTGGCGGGATCAACTTCAATACCCCTTCGGGAGACTATAAAACCCAACAATTTTCCTGACGTAACCCCGAAGACTCACTTTTTTGGATTTAGCCGCAACTTGTAATGCTCTAACCGTTCAAAGATCTTCTTCAGGATGATAGGATGTTCCGCTCATGTTGTAGATTTCCCTAACAAGTCATTGACATAATCCTCCATGATGATATGGATAAGGTCATGGAAGATGACCGTCATTGCCCTCTGATATGTTGCCCCTGCATTTTTAAGACCAAAGGGCATAACATTGTAACAGAAAGTACCCCAAGGTGTTGTGAAAGCGGTCTTGTGTTGGTCCTCAAGTGCAATTCAAAGTTGGTTATAACCAGAGAAGCCATCCATAAGGGATAACATCTCATGTCCTATTGTGAGGTCGACCAACATGTCAATGTTAGGCAGAGGGAAATCATCTTTTGGGCAGGCCTTGTTAAGATCTCTGAAGTCTATGCAGATCCTAATGTCTCCATTTGGTTTGGCAACTGGTACCATATTGGAGATCCACTCAGAGTAGTCAATTGGTCTGATAAAACCCACCTCTAGTAACTTTTCCAATTCCTTCTTGACTAATAATGTGACCTGCGGATGCATCTTATGGAGCTTCTGTTTGACAGGCTTGGCGTCTAGGCGAATGTCTAAATGATGAACCACTAAGGCGGGGTCTAAGCCCGGAATGTCTGAATATGACCAAGCAAAGTTAATGATTCCCTCTTGGAGTAGTTGCACAATGACTGGATACTCTTGCTCTGAGAGTGACTTAGCTACATAGGTGATCTTAGGATTTTCAATAGTACCCAGATTAACTTCTCGAGTCTCTTCAATTAGGATGGATGATCATGTAGAGAACTGAGTTCCTACAAGGGGAAGATGAACATCTCCATCCTCCAGCGCCTCTTTGAGGTTTTTTCCATCAGATGTGTCCTTTATTTTTACTTTTTCAAGGTCAGGGAGTGCCTCAGGGATGTTTTCACTAGCTGGTCATTTTTTGTTTTTCTTGTTCTTATTTTTTCGACTGGAGTGTTCATCCCCCCCAATCCCATGAGGTTGACATATGTATATGCAGAAATATTGACAGGTGTGCTAGTACGCAGGTCCTAATCAATGAGATCAGGGTGGCAAAGGGATAGGGTAATGGTGCAGATGGATAGGCATTCGAACATGGATGATAGGTCAGTGTGATCGACATCATCGTATGCATGTATGATGGATTCCTCCTCAGGGATGTCTTCCAATGAGCCATTGTCCACGGGGACACTATTGGAGGTATTAGACGATGTTGCAGGGCCTTTCTACTTTTTATCATATCCGATGCCTGTGTTCTTTGGCATCTTTGATGTATCAATAGGTTGCAACCGCCCTTGTTCTTCTTTACCTAGGCCTCTGCCTTGGTAGTTATACTTTTCTGCAAACTTAGCTGACCATGGATACACTTCCTGAAAATATTCCTTTAGAGGAGGATCTAGTTGGGGTTCTTCCCGGTAGACCCATTGGCTTACATCCTCTTATGGTGCATCTATCTTGACACTAGGGGATCTGAAAGTGGTGGTAAGGATGTTTTTACCACTGAAGGTAACAGTCTTATCTTCCTTTGGATTAGCGTGTGAAGGTTGGCCATACTCGTGTGGTGAGGGTGGCATGATTGCTACATTGAGAGCAGTACGCATTTCGTATTCACCACACCCTTTATCAATGATCTAGACTTTTGTGATTGTAGGATCAATGGTGGAGGATGGAGTGGTTATCGTGGTGGATGGTGGATTAGCAGATGATGATTGGGGTGCCCCCATTTCAACCCTGGGACAATAATGTAAATGGGGGAAGGACGCTTCTCAAGCACGGCAATATTCAAATGGTTGGGGGTCAGCATAGATGGTGACTTATTGTCCTTTGATCAGGAATTTTAGGCACTGATGGTACGTGGAGGGGATGGCTTGCATAGCATGGAACCAAGGGCGACCAAGGAGGAGATTATATGCAAGTCCAGATCAAGGACATGACAGGTAATGTACTGAACCACAAGTCCCACTTGGATAGGAAGACTGATAATTCCTTCTGAATTCCTTTCTGCATTATCATAGGCCTTGATTGTGATGATATAATTACTTAAATCTGCTTGAGTATACCCCACCTATTTTATAAATTTCAGAGTACACAAATTGAGGGCAGAGCCATTATCTACCAAGACCCTTTTATTTTATGACGAGCAACCACAACTTCGATATGCAAGGGGCGATTATGATTGACATCAATGTTTGGCATGTCATTTTGACTGAAGTGCAATTGATGAGATAAAGCTAGGTGTCCTACCAAAGCTTGGAAATGTGTAGGATCAATGTCATTAGGTACATGGGTTTCTTGCAGGGATCTGTTGAGGATTTCTTGGTGTACAGGGAAGACTTAAGTAAATCCAGAATGGAGATATGAGCAGGGGTCTTTCCTAAGTGATCAAGGATAACGTACTGAGTGCTTACAGGAGTTGATTGGACGGATGCGGAGGCCACAGGGACAGTGATGCGAGCTCATCATGTAGTAATAGCACACAAAGCATCTTTGGCTTTAACATGTATCATGGATACACGGGGTTCTACCTACTCAATGTAATGAATGACACCATCGTAATTGAGGGGTACATTCTTATAGCTCACATTATTTGTGTTGTTTTCTTGGGGATTACTGTTAGATGTGCTTGGGCCTTGATTATGGTTTAGAAAGGTGTTTTGATATATCTACAATTGAGCATTGGACGATGAAGCTTGACTGGGGTCAACCTTGATATCACCTCAATCAATGAGATCTTGGACGTAGTTTTTCAGACCCTGAGACTTATTCAAAGAGTGTCCTTTGATTTTATGGAACTCACAATACTCATTTTCCTTAAACCATGCAGGCTTGGGTTTGGACTCGTCAAATGGCTTGGTGACAGGGTACATGATGGGATAGTTGATTTGTAACAACTTATTAAAGACAACACCCAGAGGTTTTCCTAATTGAGCATACTGACATTTGGTGTTCCCCTTATTGTTCTGGTTTGACTATTAGGGAGGGTGAGGTGTCCCCTGCGGTACAGAGATGGTGTTAGGTACAGATGGTTGTTGTTTTTGGGATGTATTAGCCACTTGGACGTGTTTAGTGTCCATCACGTCGTCATTCATTGCATTCTTGTTCTTGTTCTAGAATCATGGTTTATCCCCAAATGACCTCTCTTTATCATGACTATGTATTTTGATGTGTCCCTTGGCAACAAGGGCATGTTCAAGGATGGGTCCCTTTTCCACTATCTCCATGAAAGTGGTGACACAATGTAACCTAAAATTATGAGCCATGTCGGGATGAGAGTTTTCCACGAAAAGATTGACCATGTCCTTTTCTTTCAAAGGGATCTTCATTCGGCTTGCTAATGCACGCCACCTTTGGAGGTAGCTAGTAAAGGTTTCCCCCTCACGTTGTTTCTCTTTGAGGAGATCTAAGGTGTCTGTGTCTTTCTCCAAATTGAAAGAGAAATAGGATACAATTTTTTCTAACAGGTCTGCAAAAGTTTTTATGGACCCTTTTTCGAGGGTCATGAACCAATCCAAGGCGTGGCTTGTCAGGCTTCATGGGAATAGGTGCAAGAGATAGTTGTCATTGTGCATGACCTCTTGACACTGGGAGTAAAATTCCTGCAAGTGAGCCTTAGGGTCTTTGTTTCCCTTGTATTTGTCAAACTTTGGTATTTCAAAATGTTTAGGAAACGGGATTAATGAGATGGAGGGATCAAATGGATATGGGCATATGTCTTCAAATTTGAATGATTGTTTTCCAGCCTCGGCTTGAAGGTCCTTCAGATTGAATTTGATTTCCAATAGATCCGAGTTGACTGGTGGCAGGTTGTGGGGATATTGATGATAGGATGATAAAGGATCTTGCTGAGAGAGTGTCGGATTGTTGAAGTACGAATTTTGATAGTTGGATGATGACATTCCTTGTTGATAAGCTGGGGGATTTTTTTGGTATGGGGGCTGCTATTGCAGGGTACAGTAAGGATTTTTTTGATAGAAGTGTGAGGTAGGCTACTGAGGAGCTTGGATGGGATGTTGCGGATTGATTTGTGGGTGTTGAAAATACTGTTGTGATTGTTGGGAGGCCACATAAGGTAGTTGTTGATGAAATTGTTGTTGATTATGATAGTAATAGTGCTGAGGGGGTTGTTGTGATGCCAACTGTTGTGTGGGCCAAGATGGGGTGTTGTGTTGTGGTTGAGTTTACGGACGTAAGATGGATGCGAGGAATGGGGATATGGTTTGAGTGACAGGTCGGGATGGATTTCCTTGCGATTGGTATGGTGGTTGTTGAGAAGAAACCAAAGCATTATGGAGAGGTTGTTGCTGGTGAGGTGATTGAGATAACATAGAGGTGTTCTGTAAAGGAGGTTGTTGGGTACCAACTAGAACATTCGGTTGGAATGTGGCTTGCGAAGGTAATTGAGGTGGAAGGTTGGATTGATGAAGTTGTTGAGGTGTATATGAAAGTGATGGTGGATTTACGGCCCCAAGAGGGGGAAGCAATGCGATAAAGGGGGTGCCCCCAATGTTGACAGTAGGTTGATTTGAAAGAGGTGGTGTTGTTAGCATTAATGGTGCAGGTTGTGGAACATTTTGTGGCATACCATAGACGAGAGGACTATTGGGATCAGGCACTTGAGGATTCCCCACAACTGAGATTGGAGCGTGTGGGGGGTAGTTAACATGATAAAGAACATCATTTCCAAATTCAAGTTGATGCCACCCCTCAACTGGAGGAACATTGGGGATGTATGAACCCTCCGGTGCATTTTGTGAATGTTGGGGTATGTTAGATGTGGAGCTCCTATATTTGGATAAGTCAACACTTGAGGGAGTTTTGACACCCTTCTCGATTAGGTGGGCCAAAATTTCCTCCCCGTGCTTTTCAAATAGATGGTCAGTCATTTGTGCATTGGTGGGATTACTAAAATGTTCCTCAAGCATGAGTTCGGGTTGATTAGCCATACTCTCTTCACCATGTGGTGAGTTGTTCTGATTTTTGGTGTTGGAGTGTGATGAAGTACCATTATGAGGAACTTGGGGGATGTTATTAGGATCTTGAACAATATTGGAACCATTGGTGGGATTTGTATTGTTGTTAAGGTCTTGAGACATGTTTGCTTGGGAATTTTGACCTTGTTGTTGTGTCATTTGCTTCTTAACTTGTGACCTAGTTTGAACAGGCATGCAAGTGTGCTATGGGTGGATTATAAAGATGCCTTTGACCAATGATTTGATTGTGATTGGATGAGATCCGATTTTGATGAGATGAGAGGGGGGTTTGGATTTAGATCAGATCTTGTGTGGATAGATTGGATTGGATTGGACTTTGATTGGATTGGATTTTGCTTGGATAGATTGAATTGGATAGGATTGTGGTGATTGAAAAAATGTGATTTGATTGATTAGGTAATTGGATGATTTGACTAAACGATTGGGTTTGATAGATTTGGATGATTGGATGATGAAAGATTTGAGGGCCCCTAAGTTTAATCAAAGAAAGTTACCTTTAGTGACCTAGAGTATTGATTGATTAAGTGGATGACTACGACACCGAATCCACCTCAAGATAGAAATGGATTGGTTTGGGTTGAGGATGATAACTTACAACACCGAATTTACCTCAAGATGGACGTAAATTGATTTGGGGTCGAAGTTAATGACTAATAATCAAATTCAAGCGCTAAGGTCAATTTGGGTAACCACTTTGTAACACAAGGTTAAGGCAGTTTGATTATGGGTGGTGTTTATGAGATACAGGTTTGGTGATGTAAATGGTAAAATTTTGATGTTCACTAGGTGATGATATAGGCTTTTGAATGGATTATGGGAAAATTCAAAATGAGCAGATGAGTTGAGGACGTTTGCGGAGAATAAATGGGGATTTAGAATGGTTAAACGGAGGTTCGTAATTATAAAGTGGAAGTTTAGATTGATGAAATGGAGGTTTTGAGTAATAAAATGGAGGTTTTAGGATGATGAAAAAGGGGTGGTAATGATTAAATGATGGTTTAGAGGCTAAACGGATCCAAATGGGGCAATTTTGGTTGTTCAGGAGGGAAAATTCGCCCCTCTGCAGTAAATCAAGGGGCGCAGTCGCCCTTCTGCGGTAAAATAGGGGCACAGTTGCCCTTCTGCAGAAAATTAGGGGTGCAGTCGCCCTTCTGTGGAAAAACATGGGCACAGTCGCCCCTCTGTGAAAAATTAGGGGCGCAGTCGCCCTTCTACAGAAAATCAGGGACTTGGTTTGATGAAAATGACTATGGCAAGGACTTTAAAATGATAATAACAAGGCCAATTCGTCAAAAAGTTTACTAGTTTCTCACAAGAAGACACTTTCAAGCAAATACAATTCTATGATTAGTGTTAAGGGTATTGGCCAACGTGGTCTTAATCTAGGATGCACAAGGTGTCTAGGGAGTCCTCGATATACTCTCGGTACATGAGGCACAACCGTGAACACCAGCCCATCACAAGCGTGAATCAGGAACCCCAACGAGATACTGAAGGGCTCGGACCAACTCTTCACGTCTATCTAGGTATCACCCTAGCTTCGATGCTCCACCAATTACAACACGACTGGATTGGGGTACAACTTTTGCTCTCCCCCCTTTGTATACTCCACTGGTACGCATGGTTGGAATCATCCCTTGGGGTGATAAAATCCCCAAGCAGGTCCCACTAGAAAGAAAACACCAATTGTCTCTAACTACTCCCCAAGCTCACACGAAGTGCAAGGGGAAAGTGAAAACAAACTAATGCCCCCTTTGGGTTACACAAAAGATAAACATAGCAAGCAATGGATATTACTCCCCTTAATAAAACTATATTCTTAGATTAACGAAAACAGCAAGGATAGTTTAAAAAGTCTGAGCGAACGGCTAGCCCTGCAAGCAAATATTAGATGTTTTATCCTGCTTTCTTTATCAACTTCGCAAGAATATGTTGCAAAAAGTTAGAAAAAACACCAATATCCTTGCAAGAAACAATGTTGGGGGGTTAGTACCTGAAAATAGCACAAACTGAAGCTAAAATGATAATTTTACCTTCCAAAATGTGTTGTTTTACGGTGACCAGCGGATGCAGTCGCCCTTTTGCAATAAATCAGGGGCGTAATCGCCCTTCTGTGGTAAATCAGGGGTGTAGTCGCCCTTCTGCAAAAAATTAGGGGCATAATCGCCCTTCTGCAGAAAATCAGGGGCGTAATCGCCCTTTTGCAGAAAACCAGGGACACAGTCGCCCTTCTGCGGAAAAGTGTTAGCACAAAAATTTTAACCCAGGGGGCGTAGTCGCCCTTCTGCAGAAAAATGTTAGCACAGAAATTTTGGAGCCAGGGGGCGTAGTTGCCCTTTTTGCAGTAAAGTGTTAGTACAGAAACTTTGGAGCCAGGGGGCGTGGTCGCCCTTTTGCAGAAAAGTGTTAGCACATAAACTTTTGGAGCCAGGAGGCATAATTTCCCTTCTGCAGAAAAGTGTTAGCACAAAAATTTTAGCCCAGAGGGCGTAGTCGCCCTTCTATAGAAAAGTGTTAGCACAAAAATTTCAGCCTAGGGGGCGTAGTCGCCCTTCTGCAGTAAATCAGGGGGCGCAGTCATCCTTTTGCAAAAAATAGGGGCACAGTCGCCCTTCTGCAGTAACCAAGAGGGCGTAATCACCCTTTTGCAGCGTATTCCTACAAAAAATTCAACAACAACAAACGTGAAATTGAGGAACCCACTTGTGGGTCCCACCGAGCGTGCCAGAAATGTGATACCGAAAATGTCTAACCCTTTCTAAGAAATTAAAATGCAATGGAAAAAATAAGGAAACACCTCAAGATTAGCCTAAGAAATTTGTAAAAGCAAAGAGGAAAGTGTAAAATGATGTTAAACAGATATACCTCCTTTTTGCAAATGAAACTCTTTGGTTGGCCCTTGATTTTAATTTGTTTGCTCCTTGATGGCTCTTGATATAGATAAATGCAAGGCTTAACTATGTGCTTGGATGCAAATAAAAATGGATGAGATTGATGGCTAAATGAGTGCACAAAATGGCAGCATTTAGTTGCAAAATGGCTAAGTGTTCCCAAATGCCTTAGAGGAAGGGGTATTTATAGAGAAACTTGAATTCTCTAGAGAATTCAATGGTTGGGATTTATCCAACAAGGCCAAGATGAAGGGCTAAGGTGAGTTGAGGACTCATAAGCCCTCACATCTTGACATGTGGATTGTGAGATGGCTAAGGGTGAGATGATGTGTAGGTGATGTGGAAAGGAGGTACATGATGTGGAGAAAGGACAAGTACCTTGGAGAGTGAGAAGATTTCCTTAAAAAGGAATTTCTTATCCCCAAGTGGGAGTGAAAATGACACTTGAAGAATTTTGGAATTTCTCAAAAATCTCCATGGGAAAAGAGAAAGAGGTTGGAGAAATAAATGTGAATTAAAAATTCACATTCATAGGAGAATCTAATGGATAAGAGAGGGTCTCCTAAAAGGTGGGAATTGGTCACATGTGCATGAGGTGACAAGTCAAATATTCTAGAAGCCTTGGAAAGATAAAATGTGAATTAAAAATTCACATGGGGAGGAGAGAGACCTAGAATGAATAAAAGTGAATTAAAAATTCACATGGGAAAGAGGATCAATGCCCAGAAAGGCAAATGGAAAGATTGACTAAAAGGTGGTGCTAAAAGTGGCTAATAACTTTGATTAAAGTTGTGTAAATACTTTATTATGATAATTAATGGAAGATTAGAGACAAGTGGAAAATGTAGGAGGATGTGACATTAATCCTTGATTAAGAGGATGCACACCCTAAATATGAATTAATTAAATTAATTCAAATTAGAGATGGATTATGGAGGATGTGACAAGGAGAGAGAAAAGAAGAATTTTAAATTGATTTTAATTCAAAATGATTAAAATGACTAAATTAAATAAATTGGTGTATTTATTTAATTTAGACAGGAGAAAGGTACCAGATAAAGTGTTTAATTGTTAAATTAAATACTTTAAGAATCTTATGTGGGAGTGTAATATTAATTAAATAAATTAATATTAACCGAATTGATGAATAAAGAGGTAAATTTGATCATATGGGCGTGATCAAATTTAGGTGTCTACAGTTATAATATAAAAAAATAAATTTGTTTTCAATGTTTATTTGTTAGTTTGATGTGAGAATAATGTTGCATAGTAATGATTAATTTTTTCTTGATTGGTTAAGTGATATTGTGAAATTATTCTATGTTAATTTAATGTTATGAATGCTATATAATATAAAGAAAAATATTTCTAATATATTTTTAATGCATCTTTATATTTTATAAACAAACATCTAAAATAAAAATGTGATTGTAAAATAAATACAACTTAATGAGTGAACATACATTTAAAGTTAAAAGTGAAATTATAAAAAAAATTGTAAATTTATTTTATTTTTCTTCTATAAATATAATTTTTTTATTTGTCATCCACCTAGTAATGCCCACTTCTCCTTTTAATGAATATTTTATTTTGCAAGGGTTGATTTAGTGTTGTCGTTGATCTATTTCCTGCAGATATCAACGGTGCCCGCCATCCCGTGATCAGGAATTCAAGGATCACGAAATCATGGGTGGGGGCCACGTGTCCTATCTGGGGGATCAAATTTGAGCTATCATTGACCAACTACCATTTGATCTAAGTTGTTCCCCACCATCTCGCGATGGTGCTTAGGTTGATTGCAAAATCACGAGCGGGCGCCACGTGTCTCATCTGATGAAGCCTAAAGAGTAAAGGAAACACTAGTTGACTTTAAATGTATTAAGGGGCAGATTACTAAAGTGTTCTCGAGACGCACATGTTCTCAATCCACGGATATGTTATAATCTCACTGGAAAAGTTGCTCGAAGGTTAACAACATGGTTGGCGACTGTATTAAAGGAACGAGATCAACGGCACCCGCTATCCCGCAATCAGGGATTACATGGATCGCGATATCATGGCCGGGTGCCACATGCCCTTCATAAAGGATGAAATTTGTGTGACCATTGATGAGTTGTCTCTTCAAGATTGACGGTGTCTGCCATCCCCTGATTAGGAATTTTGGGATCGCAATGTCGCGGGTGCTTGTCATGTGTCTCATCCAATGAAGCCTAAGGAGTGAAGAAAGAGTTTGTCAGTTTTAAATGTATTACGGGACAAATTACTAATGCGCTTGTAAGATGCATGTGTTTTATTTCAACGCATATGTTATGATTTTAAGGGAAAATTTGCTCGATAGTTAAAAGAAAGTATGGCAACCATTTTTGAAGGAGCAGGATTTATGGTAAAAAGATCGACGGTGCCCGCCATCCCGCAATGATAAATCAAAGGATTGCGATATCGCGGGCAACCGCCACATGGCATTCCTTTGCAGTGTATGACATAGTGGGCCCCTTTATTTTCGTGTTGGTGATTATGTCAGCCTATTTTGAAGATGGTCGTCGATGATTTGATCAAACTGAAGGATCAACGGCTCAAATTTAAATATGTATAAAATTATGGTTGGAGTCGTTCGTGCAGCCCACGAATAAGCTTTAATGGTAGATGAGACATCCACTGGCAGAATTTGATCGACATAAAATCAATTTACTCATCTCATTTGTATCACAAAGCATCCAAGTATTTCGTGAAAATAGTTTCAGAGCCAAAGGTGAAATTGCGAGCAGCTGCTGCCAGAAATTGGAGTTTGTGCGAAAAAAGCCATGAGTTAATTTTCTCTATTTCCCAGTCATTCTACACCTAAATTTGAGAAAGGGGGGGTCTGCTATGCTTGTCACTGAGTTCATTAAAATATTTTGTCAGGGCTATTGTTTAATCATAAATTGTGAGGAATTGCGGTACTTTTACTCTGTAATTTCCTATCTTTGCTTAGTCATAGCCACTTGAAGTGTAACATTGTAGTGAGGCCCTAGTTTGTCTAAAATGGTGCCAACCAAGCAGAATTCTGGCCATATTGAGTATTTGAAAAGAAACTTGTACGATAATTTCCTAGATCAATTTACATTATCAACAAATGAGAGAAGGAAAGGTTTGGTGTTGATGCGAGGGAAAATCCTAGGGGAGGGGTTGGTGTGTACTAATTCCAACATTGTTGATGCTAGGGTTCCACTCACAGGCTTAGAAATGTTTAGATTATGGTATGGACAGAGGAATTTTCCTCATCCTTTTTCAAATGGATGGATGTACGACATGAGAAAGCTAGTTGTTCCAAATGTGTTCCCTGATGTGGACTTATTTAGAGCAGTGGCCAAAAGATATAACCCTATCACATGGGTAATCAGAGATAATGATGGAGGGGTTCTATTGGAAATTAACAGAGATGTTATCCAATAGACTTTTAATTTGATTGAACCAAGTGATGACTTGTTTCCTATTAATCTTGAAGAAATGAAGCAGGAGTATACAAAATTCCAATCTCTTTTTAGGGTTAAGTTGCTTCCACCTCATCTGGTTAAGGTAGGGGGTTCACAATTTCACATCAGCCCTAGTGACCAGGAACCCTTCAGATTGAATTGTTTTGGAAAGCCTTTCCTAGCTACTTTCTATTCACTATGTCAGATTTTGGGTTTCAACCCTGGTGCAGTAATTCTGATTGCATACATGTTGATGGGGGTGCAAATACAACACCCTAACTTCTCTCTAACATATGACTTTGCTTATTTTTTGGTGGAGAGGATAGATGAAGGACTGTTGAAGCTGCAGAATGGTGATACTGGTACTCAATTATTTTTGTATTCCATGTTGATGCATATGTTCTTGTTTAGGAATGTTGATTTCTTTGCTGAGAAGATGAATTTAAGACAATCAGTTAATGGAGAAAGAATGTCAGTACAAATATGGACTACAGATTTGTCCTATAATAAGGAAAGCACCAGTTATGTGCAATTTGATAATTGTTTTGCTGCAAGATTGAGGGCTAGATTGA
This sequence comes from Sequoia sempervirens, assembly GCA_007258455.2. Lineage (NCBI taxonomy): Eukaryota > Viridiplantae > Streptophyta > Pinopsida > Cupressales > Cupressaceae > Sequoia > Sequoia sempervirens. Next base: position 92,246 of record VDFB02383875.1, on the reverse strand, counting down.
TGGTAAATGTACCTAGGATCCCTCAGGAACTGCATAATTTTTTTAGGCCAAAGGAGAGGAAACTAGTTTTGAGGGTTTTACATAACTGGGGTGACATTATCCCATATCCAGTCAACACTGTCCTGAGAATATATGAATTTCAAGGAACCCCACACATACTACCATACAATGTGCCACCAAGACTAGGGTTTGCAGAAGTTATGTGGCAGATGGGGTGTATTCATGAAGATAACCTAACTAGAAAGGGGAAGGGAAAATTATTCCCTGATTATATAGTAGTGTCTGACTTTACATTTTCAAAAGGAGGTTGGACACATTTTGATAAATTATTTGTTGATTACCATTTGAGATTTGGTCCAAGGCGACAACATGATCCTGAAGGTTTCTTTGCTCTTTTCAGACAAAGAATAAAATGTGGCAAATTTGCACATGAGTTCAATTTCCCTAAGGACCTGATCAGGAATGAATTTGATTTAAATAGACAGGAATTGAACAAGGAAAAGTGGATAGCTTATAGTAAGCTACTGGATATTGTGCATGAAATGGATCCAATGTATGATCCATTGATGGAATTCACTCCATACCACAAGAGAATTGATTTTTTAATGAAGAATTTCAAGGAGATAATGGACACCTTGACAACCAAAAAAGATAAATTTAAGGCTAAGTCTGGATATGCAAGGACAAAGTGATATGTCAATTGAAACAAGGCTAGTATGTCAGCCTACAGAAAAGCAACCCATCTATAGGAGGAAAAGGGATACTAGCAGTGATGAGGAAGAAGTAGATAGAAAAGGGAAGAAAATAATGAAGGCGCCTTCATGACCATGCCCAAAATTTAAAATAATTGGGGCTATCAAAATTATTGAATTAAAATCTTCACCAGAGCGCAGTCCCCCATCACCACCACTTGAGCCAAGCCTTAAGAGGCAAAGAACTGATCACCTACCTAAAGATCTCACAGATGAAATTATCATTACTGATCAAGACATGCAGGTTGGTATGTCGTCCCCTCCTAGGTCAATTGAATTGGTTCTATCCAATTTAGATATGAAGGGTAAGAGTGTGCAGGATGCAAGAATGGAGGCTTGCAAGGAGTTCTTAGATGACAATGCATTTGTAAAGACTCGTGTATTCTTGCAATTGGCATGGAGGATGAAATTTGAGGAATATCAAAATAAATACAAGGAGAGAAGAGAACTAAGGCCTGACAGGTCAGATCAAGAGAATGATGAAAAAGTGAAAGTTGAACTAATGGAAGAGTTTAAAAACATCACTCCTGAATAAGGAAGACAACTAGTGAATCAGGCTGGTGTTTTGATTTTTCTTGAATGGGATATCACAGATGTAGTGGCTTTCAGTGCCATTATGAAGTCCAAGAATCCTTTTTAGGATTCCGAAGAAGAAGTTAAGGCAGCATTACAAAACTCTGCCTTCAATGAAGAATATGAGACCTTGGCAATTCAGGCATTGGCTCCACAAGGAAGAAAGCCAGACATTGCTAATATTAATCCAAATTTCAAAGGAGGATTAATAATAAAGAGGGATTCAGAGACTACAACAACCGAAGCCACTAGTTTAACTGTGAATGTGGCCAAGTTGGCCCAAAAGACTACTGAAAAGGAGGCTGAAAGAAAGACCCTGATGGAGAAGTATAACATTTTAATTGAAGAATATAGTAAAATGCAACAGAGGAATGTTGAGCTGCAAACTGAAGTAGAAAGGCTCAAGTATAAACATACTGGGGAAACATCCAATGCTCTAGGAACCAGCACATCACCTCCCATAGCAGGTTCAATGCCTCCTGCTTCTCCAAATGTTTCTACACCAGGGTCTCCCATTCAAAATCTTGCTCTTACCCCTCCTCTAGAACAAGTTGATGAACAAACAAAATACTTTGTTGATCCAACAAAGAGGTAGCTCATGCAAGAAATTGATCAATTACAGACATCACTAAGGGTAAAAAATGAGGGTTTTCTTTTAAAAGAAAAATAAATTGTTACTCTTATTTTGGAGTATTTAAATGAAAAGGTGGATAATAAATTGCCCTCTATACATTCTTTGTATTATTTGCTATCTGAAGCAATAAATAATATTGATAGGGATCAGGGGATAGTGATTCCAATAATTCAAAATTAGATCCCTAGGGAAAATAATCTAGATGTTATGATTAAAGCCTCAAGGTTTGATGTAAATAACAGGCCCCAATCATTGAAGCCTACTTATATATTAGTTAAATCATTGCAAAGTTTTCAGACCTTACCAGATGATCTAAGTAGGAAGATTAGGGAGTTGGTAAAGAACTTCAATGATTGGGGTAACACACTATTACCTGATATAATTGATGAACAAGGGGAAGTTAGAACACTCCAACAATGGCAGGATCAAGCAAGTCATCAATAATCAAATTAAAATAATTTGTGATGACTCAGATTATGATTTGTTGGTAAATTGTATGGATAAGATTATTGGTACCGGCTCATTTTTGGAATATTTTGAAATAGATGCTAATCAGGTAGCGGTAAAGTATTTTCCTTATAGTACAAAAGTAAAAGAGGTGATTGATTTTGATAGGCCAACTGACGAAGAATACCAGAGGTGGGTGGCTAAGTATTTGAATGATGATGAGTAAAAAGAGTGGGCTACCGACAGGTGGCAAATCAGATGTTGCAGTTACAGTGTTTCCAGTTTTGTATGGATGACTTTCTTGGCGTGGGTTTCATGTGCTTTTTTGTTATTGCATCAACCTTCCTCCACCGACATGATAAACGGGAATATGCTCCAGGATGATTGTTGTTGTAATGATTTTTGAACAAGAATATTTTTCAAGGTGGTGGTTGTTGTAACAAATTTTGGAATATCACCAGGTGCTCCAATTGACTGGTGACAGGTGTACTTTATGGCCCAGTGCTTGTTTGCTCCTTCATTTTCTATAAGAAGGATTTCAAGGCTAGAATTACGGGTTAGCAAGTTAGATAACTTTTGTTGAGTCTAGGTGAAGTTGCAGAGCAAATTGTAAAGTCTGATGGTTTTAGATAAATGCAATTTAGGTTTTGAGTCATTATGTAATAGGTTTTGAGTTCATAGAGATTTAATGTTGTATAACAGTACTAGCATTTGAGTTGAAATAAAAATTTGAGCTCATGTCTCCATTGTACATGCATATATGAACTTTGAATGAAATAACTAAGGGTTGTTTTATCCATCTCACTGTTGTGGTGTGTATGATTATATTTTAGCTTTAATTCAAGGAATTAATCAAAATGTTTGAATAGGATTATAGGCGGATATGTGATGTATAAGGATTTGATAAGTAGTCCTGGGTTAGAATGCACACTGATGAAATTATAATGCAATATTGTCAGGGATCTTATATGTGGTGTATTAAATTTGTTATAAACCTCTAGATGCTTATGAATTTGACTCTTGCAATGGATATATGGCACTGATCTAAGTTGTAATTATTCGTGTAGTTCATTATTTGTTTGTCTTTGCCTAGAGCTTGCTAAAAATTGCAAATCATTGACTATCTTATACAATGGATTGTGTTTAGTTATCTCACGCTCTTGATAGTTGATATTGTCTATGAACAACCAATTCTAGTTGATATTATCTTATCGTGTTGAGCTATTAAGTGAGATCATCTGCTATTGTTAATGTTGCTTATAATAATGGTGCAGAGGTTGTAAACACATTAAGGGATCACCCTCCCGGGTCTTGCAAAGCCCGAAGTGTACGAGGCTTTTAAAATCCTTGTTAGTTGGTCTAAGTCCTTTGAGCCGCCTTTGATTGGAATTGGCAATTCCATAGGTATATTAGAAGACAAACCTGGTTACATTGTAAAAAGAACCAACATACACATCAACCACTGAACAACCACCTCTACAACTAAATTTTTAATCTTTTATGATCACATGAAACATAAAACACACTAATTTCAAGGTTGTTAATATCACTATTGAAATGTTTTAATTTTTTGACCTTTCAAACATTAAAAAGTACATCATTAAATTAATCATGTAATGACATAAAAATTAAAAACATCATGAAGTAATTATGTAACCACATAAGTCAAATATAAATATATCAAGAAATTAATATCAAATAGATAATATAATCGCATAACTTATACATTTCAATGTCATTGATCTTCTTCTTCATCCAACTCTTTGTCTGTATCATCCGATCAAGATTTGACATTGTAAGGATTTCATATCATCATTATCATCATCGATATCAGTTTCGATAATGTCATCATCCACATGGATGTCATCTTCATAAACATTAACTCCTACACCATCATCATCTAGTTCCTCCTCTTCAACATTTTCGTCGGGGACATCATAAACTAACCGTTGATCCTGATCATCATCTACATCATCTTCTAGTTCTTCGGTATCTTCTTCTTCCACCATATTATACTTTACAGGCATTCCTCTTGGATCATGTCTAACAACAAATGACCAACCCGGTTTACCTGGAACCTCTGAGTAAAATACCTACTCACATTGGCTTGGAAGAACATAGGGCTCATTTCCAGCTCGCTCAATCAACCTTGTATTAACCATGGTAAATCCATTATCATGTTCAATAATAGTTCTCTCAAGATCATTTTCATTCAATCGTAGCCTATACCATAGGATGAGGAACAAAATTAATCTAAAGGACTTAAAGTCACACTCAAGTATATCATCCAAAATCTCATAGTGTCGATTTTCTGAGACTTTTGAATGTATGTCGCTTCTAGATGAAATATTAGTCACCTGAAAGACTACAGTTATACCAGAATCACAATTTTTCTTCATTTCATACAACATTTTGATTCAAAATTTATGACCATTGTACCACATAGCCTTGTGGTGTTTCACCTAATAATAATGGAAGTATGCTTGAAATTATTGCATCTCATTCAGGTTGATAAACATATTTATTCTTGGCTGAATAATGCAAAGAAAACAATCTCAAGATATATATATATACATCAATATACTTGAAAATAATTAAATAATATGGGTGATTAATATATTTATACGTACCTTTTATCTCTTAAACCATATGCTAAATCAATTTCTTTTTGTGTAACATTGGAATCTCCATTACGATGAGCTTCTTTAACCAATGAAGCCACACCTTCCCATATTAATGTGTGACCAGATTGTTGACATCATTCAATCCATACGTCATCCAATCAAGATTGTTGGCGATGTACAAATGTAGTGCATCCCACTCTCGACCAACTGTACCAAAATAAATTGAAATTCACAAACGACGTATAATTAATTAAATACCACAGTCTACGACCTTAATTTATAATTGATGTATATTGAAGATTAAAAATTAAATAAGTACAATATACATAAAAACTATATGTAAAATGCATTCAAATTAATCTCCATGACCATCTTATAATTACCTCACTTTCCTCAATCTACCTTCCCCCAATAGGTACTCCCCTTTGAATTTGTTAATGGAGTTGGGATCTCAAATGCGATCTAAATGGATCTTTGCTGCAAACTTAGGAAGATATTCACTAATGTATACCATGGTCTGGTATACCATATGTCCCTCCACCATAGAACCCTCAGGGTGTGCTCTTTGTCTAACCAAAGCCTTCAAAAATTTTAAGTGCCTCTCAACCATCCACATTGACCTTGTGTGCACAGGTCCATATAATTCAATCTCTTCAACTTGGTGTATGAGGTAGTGTTCTTGTGCATTGAAAAATGTTGAAGGTAGACACTTTTGCAAAGGTAGACACTTTTGCATTTCACACATTAGATGAGGAATTTTTCTCTTCCAATAATTTATATCTTCTTTATGGATTTCTTTAGATGATAGCCATCTACAAGTGATTCAAAGCGCAAATATATTAATGATATTTAACAAAAATATACAATATATTACATAACAAGTAAAATAAATGGCAATTATAAGATGTATACAGCGAATTGAACAAATCTCACTACTTACCTCATGTATTTTCCAAGATCATATATAACTTGCTTTACATTGTTATCAAAGTTGTCTGGGAGAGATAGAGGTAGAACATACTGCAACAATTATAAAATGATCTTTTCATTATTTTTCTAAAAGTAGTAAACACAATACACTAAAAAGTACATGCATTATACAAGTGTATATAATATACCACAATAATTACCTTAATGAAGGTATGCCAATCATGCATTTTCATCCATAACCCAAATTCACTTTTCTTTGTTATTATATTGTTTATGTTCGCAACAAATCCTATGGGAAATCAAATTTTTTGTATGACTTCTTTTATAGCATTGTTTTGTTGCTCTGTTAATAACCAAGGAAGGGCACTTATATTAATTTGTTCTCCATCACTATTCAATTGAATGACATTTTTCATTGCATGATTGGCTTCCTGAATGTCACTATAAATTTTGATAATTTTTTCTTTGGCATGCCTTCCATCTAATATTTTCCATAACGTTTCTGTTATATTTCTTTTTGATATGCATTGTATCAAACAAATGCACAATTTGTAGCTGCTCATAGTAGGGCAACCTACTAAATTGTCTGGGATAATTTTTCAGTCCCTGTGGAAGCCGGCCATTAATGCCTTAACGACCTTCATGAAGCATATAAGTTAAAAAAATTAACAACAAAAATCATTGTCAATTACAACATGAGTAAACACAACACAATATAAAATATAAATTCAAAACATATTATAAATGATAGATAAACAATTTGATCTAATGTATAACCTTGACGATTAATTCTATTATATTCCAACTTCTATAGGTGAGGTGACATTCTTCGTGGTTTTGATGTAGTCTCCTCTTTCCCATTGAAAAGATGTTTTTCAGTAGTTCGATACTTATGATTTCTATGGAGGAAGTGCCTATACTCATCAAACACCTACTTTCCTAAACTTGTTGAACGATGAGATTTCATCTTTGGACCACAAATTGGACATGCAAATTTTCCTTTTGTTTGAAGACCTGCAAGATGATATATAATTGGATTAAATATGTCAATTTTTATAGTTAAATATAATGAATAGATTATTTTAAAAACATTCATGATATCTTCTTCATCAAATTAAATATTGTTAAAGTGCAATCAAACATTATAACATACCACAAAAATGTGTTAGCCCTGGGGCATCATGAATTTTCCATACAAGCATTGCATGGAATTGAAATTATCTTTGTCCTATTGGTCTGGAGAAGTCATACATAGTGACGCCATTCCATAACTTTAGTAACTCGTCGATAAGAGGCTCGATATATACATTCATATCTTTTACTTGGTACTTACCTAGTTGAATGAACATAAACATTACATAATTATTATAACCATTTTACTGCAATATATATAAATTAATATACATGACTATTGAATGAAAAAAATATGTCATTATGCAACAAATGAGACAAATGAGATGCTACTACATTAAAGAAAATTGATGTAAACAAATACCTGGAACAATCATTGACAACATTATGTGCTCCCTCTTTATTGACATCCATGGAGGAATGTTATTGTTGATAACAAAACAGGCCACACTGAGTAAATAGATCTCAGCTCTCCAAATAGATTGACACCATCTGCTCCCAATGAAAGCTTGAGATTACGAGGTTCTTCTTTAAAGTGTGGCCATTTTTCCTCCATGTCCCTAAATGCAGAACCATCTGCAAGAATTCGAAGAATGTCATCTCCACTTCTATTCCATGTATGGTAATCCATCAATTGCACTAAGCTTTCACATCTAAATAATTGTTGCATATGTGGAATAATGGGAATATAACGAAGAACCTTGCGATGCACCTTTTTTGTTACTTGATCTATTCGATATCTACTGATATGACATTCTGGGCATTTTTTTGCAAATTCCTGTTGTTTATGATATATAATATGATCATTGAGACATGCATCTATTGCTTGATACTCCATTCTGATATCTTTCATAATGGCACATAAATCTCGGTATGAGCGAGGTAAAATATTTGATTGTGGTAACAAAAATTCACCAATCAATCTACAACAAAAAATAATTTGTTCATATAAAAAATATTAATGGTACATATTTCATCCTTTATTTACTAGTGATGAACTAACAACAATTAAAATAGATGAAAAAAGATGACATATGACATACCTTAACATCCGTGAGATTACTATGTTTGATAAACCATTCATAACCTTCAAGTTCAACGGCAACAATACGATTAGAGAAGAGTTGTTTGAGAGCCTTCATAAAGGGGCTCCTATGCTTGTCAAGTATGATGGTAAATGAACATCATCAAAGTCATCTTGATCATCATGATCAACACGCCATAAATGGCATGGATCAATGTATTCATACCATCATCTTCAAGCAGTTTCACCGCATGATCATCTTCTTCCATAGGATCATTAACTTCATCTTCGATATTACAACTCTATTCATCGCTTACAAAACCACATTCTTGGCCTGATAATCCTCATCCGCCTAAATCCACCTTTATAATAATGATAGACACAAATAAGCCATGATCATGATCAAGTGATTTTATATATATATATATATATATATATATATATATATATATATATATATATATATATATATATATATAATGTTAAAACAATATAAACATTTACAAATTCAATCAATATAAACATATAATGAACAACTTACCAATGGGCGATAATCATTCCCTCTTAAATATGACTATTTTGCTTACAATTTTCTCAGCTGTTGTGATTAAAAGTCATCGTCTTTAAGCCCTTGCAATTATTGCAAGGACAATAACATTTCCCATCACCCTTTCTTTTCAATCTAGCCCACAATCTATCAAGTGTCTCTTCATTTTGTTTGGACTAATATTATCTGACATGATTTTTCTTTACCAAGCTTGACTATTTAGATCTTCAAAAAATATCAAACTCACACTCCAATAATTTTTATTCATAGACAGTAACATAATCTAATAATTCTGATATTTTACACCAAAAAATTTGGCATGCAACCACCCCTACAAAAGAGAAGATAGTCTGAAGTTAATGACCCCCAAAAACACTTTACAATGCTAATTCCAAAACTTATTAAATTCTGATTTTACTATGATTTCCAACCGTTAAGACTCCTAAAATCGAATATTGAACTTGATCACAAAATTCCTACAACAATGGAGGTAGCGAGCTAGTAAGAGCAAGTGACCCATTCCTAAGGAGCAACGAGTCAGAATCATCATTGCTAATGTCAATACGGATTTATCCTTTTAGTTAAAGATGCAATGTGTCACTTCTTATGACGAGCGTATCCCTAGGGCCCTCAACATTGAGAGATCCCTAATAAAAAACAACGGAATCATTGGTAAGAGCATGATTAGGGTACAAACCCTAGACCTTCATAGAAACATAAACAATAACTATAGTGGATTATTAAGGTTCCAATATCAAAAAGATTGAGATATTGTAGGTAATAACAAAATCTTGCAATCTAAATATTGTATCCAATAACAAGCACACTATGTAGCTTAGTGACATTTATAAATGCAATCTACGGTAAGAAGAATGACAGTCACTTGAGATGTGACAGTCAAAAATAGGCTAAGCAGTGACAAGATAATAAAGCTCAAACCTTGCATAGTAAAGTGAAGATTTTAACAGTGAGTTTCCTTACCCCCTTGCTGACCTTAAGGGTTTTTCAAATACTTTTGGTAGTGTTAGACAAGGCAAATACAATCAGGGAATGACTGTCCAAATGAAGTAACAGTGGTAATCATAGGTTCAATGTTTCTTCTTAGCCATTAATATTGTATAATGGAGGTAGTGGATTGCATGTTTGAGTAGTGTTTTGAGACTCACCAAAGATGGGAAAATAGTGAATAATACCTTGTGGACTGTGAAGTAGTGTCAATAAAGTTGAAGGATCTTAAGAACTACAATACCATGAAACAATGAGTCCCTGTAGTAAGTAGGCAATCTATAGGGCATAGTTTGATTTTATAGAAGGATGCTCATGAAAGGAATCTTCAAGTGATAGTGAGTGAGCTATTTGAGATTGCAGCTGAGGGTGCAATACCCAGTCTTAAAGGAAGTTATCAAAGTAGTAAATGTGCAAGAAAATTGAATCGTACACAACAAACAATTCACAATGTTATCTTCCATAATGCCTTGAGTTTGAAGACAAAAATCTCATTGTATCTTCATGATGAAAGTGGTGAGCTTAATGATCAATCACTAGAAACCATGATTTTAAAACATGTTATTGTGCTTATGGAGGCAACATTTTAAGCAAGGCAGTGAGTGGTGGTTTGGAACAATGGCAGGTATGAAGGACTTGCTTTATATGCATACTATGCAGTCTAGCTTAAGACAACGTTCTTAGAAGAGATTGAAGGTGGATTATGGAACTCAAGGGTTACCATGAAAAGGATTAAAGCAAAGACTGAGATCTATTTAAAAGCCACGGTCATGAAGATATTAAAGATGTCACATGTAAAAACCTAGTAGCTGGAGTAATGAATACAGTGCCAAAGAGGATAGTGTTGGGGCAGATTTAGGAGATCTCCACATTATCTAATTACAGGGAAATACATCATTTATTTATTTTTTTAATTAAAAGAAATCATTCTAAACCCTATATAGGATACATTGATACTTCAAAAGCCTAGGAATTTGAGATTATGCAAATATATGTCAAGTAACATTCATAAGGTTTAGAAAATATTGATCACTCTCTAGAATAGCCCATTAAGCATGGGTTGTGCTTGAATGCACTACATAATTGATATAACACAACCACTTTGCATATCGTGAGTTATAGGCTCTTTATTGTAGCAAGAGGTAATCACTCTTCAATCATGCTATAATTACATCCTAACTGTTAAACTTGAGACAACCTGAATGCACCCAATGATGATTGACACCTACATTATACAACCTGAATTAACTACATTATATGAGTGCCTCCATTTCTATCACAACATAGCCACATTAAACTTGGGTCACACATGAATGCATCCTATATTTTTTATAGCACAATTGTGCCACATGACCAATACAGTTATGGATCACATAATTACAGTCACAAGAATTTGTTCCTCCGTTGTGATCTTATGGTGATTTCACACAACAAAATTTGGACATGAAATTCTCAAAACCCTTAACCTCTAAAAATGAAATATGATGAGATGTTGCTTTAAAATATGATTTTCAAACTTGGAACTACAAATCTGACTTCACAACTGAATTCTGCAAAAATACAATGACTACCCTCAACCTGACGATATCTTCTTGAATTTTTTCTGATTTTTTCCAAGAAAATCGTCCTTAGTTCTCCACAAACTGTCTCAAGTAGAGCAAAACATTGTCGCAATAAATCAAGCGTGAACTCACTTTTCTTTATGTCAGCCACAATTTGATTTTTTTTAATTTTTCATGTTTGTCGAAAATTCGACAAAAGTAATAGCTAACATTTTGACGAACCCCAGGTTCGTCGAAATTTCAACAAACGTCGGGGATAAACTTTCAAAAAATTGGAAATTACACGTCAAATTTTACAAGCACCCGATGAACATCGAATTTTACATATTTCATTGGACAGTTTCGTCATATTTTGTAGTCAAATGTATTAGTGTCAAGATGAACTTTTCCTTGTTATTCGCTTCATGTGCTCTAATTTCTTCATGTGTACTCGGACCATTAGAAGGAGTGTAGGGATTCTTATAAGCTTTCTCCACATCATATCTGCAATACTCCAGATATTCTTCCATCAACACTTTCCAGATACCATAATTAGTTCCATCAAACCTCAGATAATCAAAGACCATTTTGTTAGCCATCTCGGACCTTCCTCAAACGGTTAAGCTCTTCACCAAGGAACCAAACTCTGATACCAATTGTTGGATAGGACAACTAAGAGGGGGATGAATCAGTTGTCAAAATTATAACCGTAATTCAATTACCGAAACTAACACATAAACTGATTAAGTGATTAACCATCAAATGAAAATGCACAAACACAATAACACCAGATTTATGTGGAAAACCCAATGAGGGAAAAACCACGGTGAGGATTAACTCACACTATAGAGAATATAAAAACCAATTACAAAAAGGATCACTGCCTGAGATAAGGCTCACTGCCTAAAATAAGAACTCACTATCCACAGGGCTACAACCTGGAGAGCTCACTTCCATAGAGATACAAAGAAGACACAGAAGACTTGTTATAGAGAGACAACAATCCCAATGCAACAAATATTCCACCATAATCACTAATCAACTTGCATGAATGATAGAGTTTGTCTTCTGCTCACTGCATCTAAAAACTTGACGTTAAGCTTCACACTGAACAACCATACACCTAACTCACACACTTTAAGAATAGCATCAAATTTTTCTCTTTCACTTATCTTCCTTCTTTTCTTATGTACAATTTTCATCACCAGAACATTCTATATTTATACTATCTCCAACCTTGAAAAGGTACAAATTCAACCATCCAACTTCAAATTCAAATTAGGTCGGTGCCAAACATCCTAGGGTGAAATTAGAATAGGGCAACCCAAACACACGCTTCACCGGGACCCATAATAGATCTAACATGCTTCATCAACTTCAAAAAATAATGTTTGACACACGGTTGGCCAAACCAGTGTAAAAAATAGATCAATTAAGCTCGATGCTTCCAAATGTTGAAACCATCTTCAATAGAACCATGGCAACATAATTCTAGAACCACAAGCCATAAGACTTCAACAAAGAGAAATTTGGACCAGCAACAATTCTCTCGGACCTCAATTAGAACACAAAGAAACATAGTTCACAAGCATCATAACAACATCCTCAACATTTGAATACCTACAACCTTCTTTTAATACAATTTTCTCAATATCCTCACATATACAATCAACAACTCGTAAATAACCAACTGACCGGTTGACATCAATGACAACACTTCATTCCTCTTTCCATTCTTGCCAAAACTACTTTATTTGTCTCCAAATGATTGTGTCTCACAAGATGTCTAAGTGAGATTGGATAGTGTCTTTTCAAGTGTTGGAACAAGATGAACAAATAAGACAATACCATGATTAAGAAGTTTTATTTCAACATTTTGGCGTTAAATACAATCTTCTATTGTATGCCTTTTTGTCCCACAATACACATTTGATTTTCCATTTATTAAGAGGATTACAAAGAATACTCAAATGAAAGGGATTTAGTGTGATAGACATTATCGCATTAACCAACAAACTCAAAAGAAAAAAAACACCTTAGATTTCCCCCCTTGATTCAAAAATTCCCCCCAAGAATGATTAGTGTTGATTATAACCCTCCAAAATTGGCACTTTATAATTAGTGTTTTTTACAATGCAAATAAGTCCAATAGATTGAAAATTAAAAAAAATAAAATTGTTAAGAAAACAACACTCAATTTCAAATTACAGATCAAAATTTATTACAATATTTTATTTCTTCATCAACAATAACCTAGACACTTCTGATTTAGTTTTTTTTTTTGCAAGATCTACTTGCTATATGTAAAATCTAACAGATACCCAGAAATTTTTTTGACATTGCAATCAAAACCCAAAAAGTGGCTTTCTTTCCAACTTGTTCAAGATGTGTTTTGATAATTAAAAAAGAACTTTGATTTGCAAGAAAAATGGTCGCATTGTGCTATTTTGAGGTTTTTGCAAGTCGATAACTATCTCCAAAAACTAATATATACCAGATGGTTTTCCATTGCTGCAAACAAAACCAAAAAAAATATGTTCTATCTAATGTGTAAAAGATTCAAATTTGATACAAAAATTAAACACCTTCAACAAAAACAATGGCTACCAAAGTATGCATGCACTAGTGTTTTGAAAGAATAACTTACTAAAAACAAACAAATCAATCCCCAATTTTCAAAATGGCTCTATGACGCTTTGATTATAGGGATATGTGTGGGAGTCACCTTGATGCGAGAAGAAACATGCTCTCATGGCTTTGATACCATGTTGGAGAATGTCAAGATCAAAAAGCATGAATTGATAACCTTCTAGAAGAGAAACAATGAGCACAATAGAATATATCATATAAATGAAGAGTGTAAATATACAATGATGAGCCTTGCATATATAGGCAAGGTAGATGAGGTAAGAAGGTAGGACTAAATAATTGAATAACCCTCCAGAGATGGAACACTTGTGAACTCATTTGACAAGTGTGTGAGAAAATGTCAAATATGCAAGTAGTAGGTGTCTCAAATGATTAGGACACATGTCTCAATGTTATAAAGTGAGATAAAAATATAAAATAAACTAAATAAACTTAAGCTATAAATGTGAATAGATCAATCCTAGAAACAAATATATCCTAAATACATAATAAAGACATTATCTATAGTAACAATGTAAGACTCAAGAAAGTCGATTTGGTTCATACTAAATCATGTAGCAATGGACAATGCACATTATGCTTGGTTCAACCACATAAAATTTATGGTAGGCACACTTTATCAATGGAAAAAAGAAGATTTCTACCTCAACAAAAAAAATAGCAAGTCAAATCAAGGTTTTTCCCTACCACATGAATGTGTCATAAGTGATTTAAAGTTCCGACCAAAAATGACTAAAACCTCTATAATGCATATCAATCTAAAGTTTCTCCAACTTATGAAAATTCATGTAAACCTCCACATGTTATATCAACAAAAGTAGCAAAGAAAGTTGGGAACACTTTGAGTGGTTCAACCATAAGAAGTATTTTCCTATCAATTGGAAACATGGCTTAAGTGATATCAAACTCTATAAGCACACAATTCAATAGTTTGACCACTTTTAAGTTACTCCCAAGCAATTTGGATACCCAAAACAATGATGATGCTCATTGGCATGTTTCAATTGGTTGGGATAAAGAAATAAAGTAATTATGTCCATAAAATCAAAGATCCAAGTGAAAAGTTTAATCAAAAGAGGCACCCTAGCTGGTATTAACACGGTTATATGTGAAATTAATTATGCTTTAAGGCACCAAGAAGAGATTAAAGTTGCTTGATCATTCATAAAAATGGAACTTGATCAATTTATGCCAAGGTCAATTGATGTTTGATGATTTCCTTAATCAAGAAGTTTAAAACCCTTTACAACAAACAAAAACCAATATTTCAATCGCATATGCTTGCTACAAAACACTCACTATACCCCTATTCTCATCTTTATATCTAGAGTTATAGTCCAAAAGCAAAGATGTAGGGGAAGTTGCAATAGGTTTATAACCAATACTTTAAAAAGTATTCAAAGAAAGATAAAAAAATGTTCTAAAGTTGAGGGATTTGTGCCAAAATTTAATTCAAAGATTCAACCACTATTTCAACCTTGTCAGAGCCTTATCGCAATGGTTTTACATTTTGATGATTTGACACTACGGGTTTCAATTTCAAGTCACTAAGATGGATTGGTAAAATTGAAAATTCATCTATAGTTAGGCTTTCTAGTTCTTCAAAAAATCTAACAACTTTTAATGTGAAAAGTGTTTTAAAACCTCAAAGGTCTCTCACATACAAAGTATTATTTTTATCAATAGTTAATTTGATAGTGTGTATTTCCAGTGTTATAGTATGGGCTATGATGAGAACCTATTTTTAGGCCACTTTGGTTTAAAATAAACTAAAAGAGGGGTAAAAATTTATTCAAACCAAAATAGAGTAGTATAAAGCAAGGGCATTACACACCCCTTTCAATCTCCACTAAGTGGTCCAACTGTTGAGACAAATCCAAGGGTAATTGACCCCTTTCTACAATATTCCATTTTTTGCAAATAATCAGAAGCCTATTTAGCCAAACAATCTGCAACCCCATTTCATTCTCTAGGAATGTGACAAAAAGTAACATATTCCAATGAAGCACACAGATTAAAAATTTGTTTTATAATTATAGCCAAATGCCAACTGACATCCTCTAACTGTTGCCTCTTCAACAAAGTCACCGCCACCTAAGAATTAGATTCACAAATTATCTGTCTCTACCCAAGAGCGCAAACGCACTCCATAGCACATAAAATGGTAAGAGCCTCCATCACATTGTTAGTGTACCAACCCTTATAAACAGAAAATATAAACTCAATAGTCTCATAACTATTTCGCCCAACACCCTCAATACCAACATGACCAGGATTTCCTCGAGAAGAACCATCCATGTTGATTTTCAACACACCCTGAGGAGGAGGACACCAACACCCCTCCCTATTTATCTTTCAAAGAGGATGTCAAAATCTATTTCTCATGATCTAGCTAACACCCTGAGCAGCACCCCTCTAAAGAGAAAGGTTGAGATGAGTGCAACAAGCAACATCTCTCGGATCCACACCCTCATCCAAGTCACACTTAGCCAAAATAGTTTCTCCCAAAGAATGAAGAATTTTCTACCACAAATGTTGGACAATCAACTTCACATCTTGAAAAATCTTGCGATTCCTCTCTAACCAAATATGCCAGATAATAAAGGTCAATACAAGATCCCAAGTAACTTGAAGAAAAGAGGTCTTAACAGGGGCCTTCCCCCACTGAGCAAAGAACTCTACCAAAGAAGAGACATGCCAGCAAGCCTGGTACCACACACCCCACCATAGGTACCAAAGCCTCCTAGAGAAGGAACATTGGAAGAAGAGATGAGAGACACTCACCTCACTATTATAGCACAAAACACACATCAAGGGACCCTAGAATCCTCACTTGCACAAGTTATCCCAAGTAAGACACCAATTTTGGACCACTAGCCACATAAAAAAATTACACTTGGGCCAAGGAAATTTGTTCCACATGTGCTTCCACCAAGGAACTTCAGTGTCCTCAAACATCTGCCTAACCAACTCTCCATAACCTACTAAAACAAAGTACTTACCAGATAAATCATTGTTACTCCAAGCCAAGACATCTGGCCCCTCCATGGAATTGCATTCACGCGATGCAAGAATCTAAGCCAGCTCTTGCCTATCTTCCTCTGACCCTCCTAGTGGCCAATCCGAGCAGTGCTTCCATCTAAGACTAGCAGCCAGTCCAATATTCTGAACAGTCTTGTAATTCTCAACCATATTCCAACCTGCAATAGTAAAATAATCACAAAGAGGCTGGAGGTGAGGGTAAGTTGAAAGAATAGGAGGATGACCATCCCAAGAATCCCACCAAAAAAGAGCCTGAGAACCCGTATGACAAATCCAAAAAATCCCCTTCTTAACCAACTGAGCCCCTAATTTCAGAGTATGCCAAATCGTAGATCTTCTTCCTTCTATAGGGAAATGAGGAACATCAAATGTGTTAACATCCGTAAGATACTTGTGGGTGAGAATACGGGCCCAAATTTGATGCTGACTAGTACACCAACGCCAATATAACTAGGCTGCAATGGCTTTCCCACTCAAAACAGCATAACGTAAGTCGAGGCCCCCCTCTTTATGTGGTCTACACACCGTTACCCACTTAACAAGACCCCACTTAGTTGAACGCAAGTTACCACTCCAAAATAATTGTCGTGAGAGGGCATCAAATTCCCTCAAGAAATACAATGGAGCCGCCTGAACAAAACACCAGTAAATAGGGAGAGCCTAGATAACAGACTTCAAAAGAGTCACTCGTACAGCAGTAGAAAACTAAAGATGAGTCCAATTAGTGACTTTACTATGCAGCTTATCAAGCAATTTTTTCCAAGAAGATCTAGGTTGCCTACCAACACCAAGAGGTATTCCCAAATAGACAAAGGGAAGAGACCCAATATGAAACCTCAAAATATTATCAATTCGTCGTTGAATAGCTTGAGGAGTATTAAAAAAGAAGATAGACAACTTGTGCTCATTGACTTTTTGACCCAAAGCAGCAAGGTAAATATCCAAAGCCTGCCTAAAAATAATAGCCTCTTGAAGGCGAGCCCTCCCCATAAGAGAAGTGTCATCCACAAACTAAAGATGAGAGACATGTGGTAGCCCATTGCCCCAACACCAACCTTGGATCTTGCCCTGGGAAACCCATGACTTAAGAAATATGCCCAAACCCTCAGCCATAATAATAAGCAAATAAGGGCAAGATCTCCTTGACGAAGGCCCCTGGAAGTCCCAAAAAGATCAAAAGGTTCCCCTTTCATAATAATAGAAAAAGAGGAAGAGGTAACACAACTCATAGTCCAACTGACCCAATCTGGACTAAAACCAAAGCCTAAAAGAATTCGCTGCAAAAACCTCACTTAACTCTATCATAAGCTTTGGCCATATCCAACTTGATGAACATAGACTTCTCCTTAGAAGTCACCATAGAATGAATGACTTCAGAGGCAACTACCACCCCATCTAGGATTTGTCTACCAGCCACAAAACCCCCTTGCTCCTCAAAGATCACAGAAGGAAGAAAACTTTGAGCCTCTCTACAATCAATTTAGTAATAATTTTGTACACCACTTTACAAAGAGAAATAGGTCTAAAGAATTCGAGCTGATCTGCACCTTCCTTTTTAGGAATGAGAACCAGAAAAATAGAGTTCAAAGCACGAAGCATTTGCTTACTATAAAGAGATTCTCGGGCAACCTCCAACAAATCTAAACTTATAATATCCCAAAACTCCTAAAAAAAATTCAATAGGAAAACCATCCAGACCTAGAATTTTACCTTTATTCATCCCAAAAACAACCTCTTCCAATTTAGTCAGAGAAATCGGACAGATGAGGAAATCATTCATCTCCTTGGAGATCAGGGAGGGAATGCAAGCAATGATCAAATTCTCCTCATCTTCTACAGGGGGTGAATCCTCATAAAAGAGAGCAGAATAAAACTGTTTAGCCTCACAAGACAAAGTCTACAAAGAAGATATGTGGATCCCCTCTGCGTTGAACAAAGAGGAGATAAAACTTCTATTACGACAAGCCTGCACAGAATGATGGAAGAAAGTAGTATTCCTATCCCCTTCCTAAATCCAATCAATCTGAGCCTTTTTCTTCTAGAAAATCTCCTCCCGGAGCTCCCACTCCTCCACTACTCTCATAGCCTAGGATTCCACTTGACCTAATGCATCCAAGAAACCAAAATCCTGAATTTGGTGAGTAATCACATCAAGGCGCACCTAAGCATTCCTCTTCATAACCTTAAGATTGTCAAAACTCATCCTATTCCATCTCTTAAGGTGAAATTTGACATACTGAAGTTTCTTAACAAAGGTGTACATAGTTGTACCATAAGCAGGGCTTCCATCATGCCACCACTGGTCCATCATATCATGCAAAGAAGACTCGAAGCCACATAAGTTGAAACTTAAAAGGAGGATTCTTAGGAACTGTAAAGGGGGTTAATGAAAGTTTAATTGGCCAATGATCAAAACCCCTCCAATCAAGAATCTCAGAACCAGTAACCAATCTACCTCCCACCCAAAAATAGGAAATCAAAAATCTATCTAGCCTTTCAAAGATCGCTTCCTCTCCACTTCGTCTATTATTCCAAGTGAAAACCCCATTGGAAGGCTTAACATCAATTAAAGCTAGCGAATCCATATTTTCTTGAAAAAGATCAGAAGCATACCCAAGCCAAGGCAACCCACCTCTTTTCTCCTCCAAGCTCAACACAGAATTAAAATCACCAACTAAGACCCAAGGAAGATATGGAGCACAAGATCTAACATACCTAATATGAGTCAAAAGCCAAATTTTTCTATGAATATCAGTCGGGGCATAAACATTAGTAACCAAAATGGTATCACCTATTTCCAAAGAAGAGGCAACCATGGAAATAGTAGAATGACTCAAAATCCACCAAAGTGGAGCAATCTTTCTTGGGTCCCAAAAAGAGCCAAACCCCCCGAGCTCCCTTGAGAACCAATTCACTGACAGTGACCAAAGTACCAGTTATGAGAAACACACTGAAGCATGAAATGAACTGA
This sequence comes from Sequoia sempervirens, assembly GCA_007258455.2. Taxonomy (NCBI): domain Eukaryota; kingdom Viridiplantae; phylum Streptophyta; class Pinopsida; order Cupressales; family Cupressaceae; genus Sequoia; species Sequoia sempervirens. The sequence continues at coordinate 72,376 of VDFB02383875.1, read as the reverse complement.
AAGTTTAGTCTCTTGAACACAAAAAATGTCCTAAGCATGGACAGCAACCAAATGGGCTAATGCAAGAAGTTGGGTACACAAAAAGCTCGAAAAGTGGAAGTGTTTTTGCTGTTTTTCAGAATTTTTCACACTTGGACTGAAAATTTGAGGCACTTACACAATGAATCTTTAAAAAAATTAGTACTATGAAATTTAAAATTTTGAATCTAGTTTTCAAATATGTAAATTATTCAAATACCCAAATTCTAGAAATTAAATTTTGATAGGGATCTATAAAAACCACTTTTTAAAAGTCCCTATTTTTTTACAATACCAAGCACGTGTACGGACAACACTTTTTGACCCAAATAAAAGTATTTTGCTAATTCCTTTTGGGAAAAGAGAGCTAACATGAAGTTTGGTCTGGAATTTTTTTGTAATTTTTGGTTGAATATTTTTTTTATTATTAATTTTTTATTGGCCTTAATTGTTGTTTATAAAAATCAACGTGTACGGACAACATAATTGGACCTAAACTAAACATTTTTTTTTTAAAAAAAATTTCATTGTGTAGAGAATTGTCTGAAGTTTGATGCCATATAATTTTTTTTACAAGAAACTTAACCAAAAAAAAATTATTAAAAGACAAAAAAAACCTGATATTTCAAGTTTAAGGACTAGTTTTCTTATAAATTAATTAAAAAATAGCAAACTTAATCCAATATTAATAAAAAATTATATATATGAAAATTAGACATCGTGTTCTCTAATGGGTTTTAATTTTATAGATTGATTCAAAAAAAAAGTCCATCAGCCATATTGCCAAAGTTGGACATTCTTCTTCAATCTGCCTTAGTTTTTTAGTTGTAGGTCAAAGGCTAAGGCTCGGATTGCCAAGCCTTTCCCAAGCCTAAAACCGAGCCAGCATGTGGGTTGGGAATTTTGAATTTTAAAAACGCATAAAAATGTGTACGCGTTACAAAAAGTATGTGTTCTTTATTTTCTTGATTATTTAAAAAAAAAAAATTTAAGAAACGGGTACCCATTTCTAAAAAGTATTTATTTTTTTAAATAATCAATTTTTATATATTATAAAACATGTATGCATTATATAACACATACGCTTTTTTTAGTGCATACGCATTTTCTAGGCTCGGGTACCTGAAGCATAACGCATACGCGTTTTTTTAATAACGTGTACGCGTTTTCTGTGAGAATTTTTTTTGGCCAAAACTTCCCCTCTTCATGTACCCAACTTCTTGCTTTTACCCAAATCATGAATAGCCTTTTGATGGGAGGTGTTATTCAACCCCCTTACATTCCATGAGGGAACAATCATGGAGGAGATGGAGAAAAGTGAGCATCAATGGGTTTAATAGACCCAGATTCCACCAGCAAATCTCCAGCATGCTTAATCTTCTCAAGATCCTTCTTGCGGCCACTTTTAGAAGAGTGCTTAGACGATCCCTTCATAAGTGTACATTTTTGCACCCTTAAGGCAAGAGAAGACCCCTTGCTCTTGCCAAAAACTAGCCCCTCTTTTGCCAAATATTCCAAAACAATATTAGGAGGAGCTTTAATAATCCTAGGAAATTGCTTCTGAAGATCTCCATACTCATGAAAAATCCGACAATGAAAAGGAAGGGATTCATAATCAAGTTGTTGAACCCAAGACAAAGAACCAAGACAAATTTCTAGAGAATTTGGCAAGGGATTGTTCAAATTATCTATCTCCACACATATCCGAGCAAAAGAAATCACCTTTTTTTCAAGTTTGTTGAGCAACTACAGCAGGCTTGCCAAGAAGAGCAACAATCCATTGTAAAATATCTTCTCTCAAAAACTCCAAGGAAAACCATGACAGACAAACCCAAACAGGAACCCTCGATGAAAGTTCTTCAACTGAATTAAAACCCATATGCTAGGGTTTGATAAACAATCCAACATGATTATAAAAGTAGGGTCCTCCCTCAAAAACCTAATTCCTATCAGCCATATTGGAAAAAACAACCACAAAGTAACTATTTGCATCCACCATAAGCTCCATGTCTCCCTCAACCTACCATGAACGCCTAATCCAAGCTTCCAAAGCCAACAATGGTATACAGATCCCAAGAAATTTGTAGATAAGAGCATGTCTACTCCAATAAGAGACATTATTAGCAACATATTCATGAGAAATGACCAAAGCCGGCCTATCCTGGCTTCTGGGCAAACAACCATTCACTTTCTTCAATTTGGGGCCCTCCCCCACATAAAGTGACTCTAACTATTGAGCTTTCAAACCCAACGAGGAGCCATTAATAAATGCACCACCTCCAGCCACCACCAAACTAGTAGAAATATGGTTCTCTACCATAATCTAACCACCACACAAAAACACTGAACTGCTCACACCCTCGCGCATAGCACAACCAACAAAAAAAAGACTCTCAGCGAAAAACAAACCCCACTCCCAGAGCAGAACAAACACCTCCCTTGAAACAGTGAATAGATAAAGTTTCCCCCAACCCCCAAGGCAAGAGAAGACCCCTTGTTGTTTCCAAAAACTAGCCCCTCCTTTGCCAAATATGCCAAAACAATATCATCATCATCCTGCATAGGACCATTTAGAGACACCAGCTGATCTTGCACACCCTATGAGAAATGAAGATCAAGACCGGGCTCTTGTCCCTACCCCACATCATAGCCCATACCAACAGCACCAAAAGGCACATCCAGCGAGATTCCTTCCTCCAAGGTGGAAGTGTCCAACACCTCAAACCGATTAAAGTCCTCTTCAATCTGCTTGTCCTTCAACAATCTCTTCTAACCACAACCCCTAGCCTGAGGCTTAATAGGCACAAAGCCATCTTTATCCGATGCACCCTTCATCATGGAAGCTTTCCCTTTATCCTCAACAACTTTTGGAGTCGAAGACGAAGGGAAGGAATTAGAAGGGGGAGCTTTATTAATCCTAGGACATTGCTTTTGAAGATGTCCATACTCATGAAAAATCCGACAATGAAAAGGAAGGGATTCATAATCAAGTTGTTGAACCCAAGACAAATTTCTGGAGAATCTGGCAAGGGATTGTTCAAATCTATCTCCACACAGATCCAAGCAAAATAAATCACCTTTTTTTCAAGAATTTGTTGAGCAATTGCAACAGGCTTGCCAAGAAGAGCAATAATCCATTGTAAAATATCTTCTCTCCAGAACTCCAAGGGAAGCCACGATAGACGAACCCAAACAGGAACCCTCGACGGTAGTTCTTCATTTGAATTAAAACCCATATGTCAGGGTTTGATAAACAATCTAACATGATTATAAAAGTAGGGTCCTCCCTCAAAAATCCAATTCCTATCAGCCATATTGGAAAAAACAACCACAAAGTAATTATTTGCAGCCACCATAAGCTCCATGTCTCCCTCAACCTGCCATGAACGCCTAATCCAAGCTTCCAAAGCCGACAATGGTATACGAATCCCAAGAAATTCGCAGATAAGAGCATTTCTACTCCAATAAGAGACATCATCAGCAACAAATTCAGGAGAAATGACCAAAACCAGACTATCCTGGTTTTTGGGCAAACAACCATTCATTTTCTTCAATTTAGGGCCCTCCCCGACATAAAACGTATCTGACTGTTGAGCTTTCAAACCCGATGAGGATCCATTAAGAAATGTACCACCTCTAGCCACCATCAAACTTGTAGAAATTTGATTCTCCGCCATAATCCGACCACCACACAAAAACACCAGGGTAAAAGCACAAACCTGTGTCACACTTTATAAAGGAATCGGCCAACAGCAAAAAAAAAATTAAACTTCGACCACATAAAAGTGGTCTTTATGTTTTGAATTTCAAAATGGTGTAAACTAATGAAATGTAGAACTTTTGGTGTAGTTTATTCATGTAACTTTTAAAATTTTAAAAAAAAAGTTATGTTTTTATTATGTTTTTATCAATTTAAGGACAAATTTTTGAATGCTGAAAATTTTATAAAAGAGTGACTTCATGGACCGTAAAGAAACAAATTGAAAAAAACTTTATTTCTCCCTATTTTTTTTTCCAAATAGGTAATTTCAATATCTTGTGCATAGAAAAAAAAATCACATTTTGATGTATATTTTTCTCATAATAACATTTTAAAGTCAAACATGTCAGAATTTGACAGTTTTCACCGATCGTAAACTAATTTTAATTTTTTTAATCATTTTCCAAAAACAAAACATACCTTTTTGAAGTAGACTCTCTCCTCTTATGCCCCATATAAGATTTAAAACATTTTAATAAGTCTTACTATCTTTTTTTTAATATCTAATCAGCCTCTTTTTTTATTTTTAAAACCTACTTGCATTATTTTAAAAATAAAACATATTAAAACTAATCAAAATATTATCAAAATTATATATTTGGATTCTACACTTCCAGCTCTACAAAAGGGTATTTTAATTTTTTGCAAAAAGATCAATCTGACTAGAGAAATACTTTGCCAAAGATGAATGTTTCAGAAAATTCTGAGAAATGATGAGTTGGCTGCCATGTAGGATGCCAACTACACATTTTCGGCTGACATTGTTTTGGCCAATAAGGTTTCGGCCGAAACCCTCTCGACCGGTAATGGATCGGCCGAAAACTAATCGGTCGAAAACCTATCGGCCGATAACTACTCCGCCGAAAATAACTGAAATAAAATAAAATTATTTTCTTTCTAATTTCTCAAATAAAAAAATTCAAAAATAACAAATATTTCAAAAATTTCTCAACTGTTTTCAATTAAAGAAGGTTTATTTCGACATTTTAGAAGGTTTATAATTTCTGAAATTTACAAGACTTATTTAACAAAAAAAAAGGCATTTGGAGAAGAGGAGAGATATTTTTAAGGTATGTATTGATCTTCAACTTATTTAATTGATTATGTTTTTATGAAAAATGCATTTGAAGTTTGTTTTCACTATTTTTTTTATTAAAATATTAACATCAAAGAAATATTTGTAGAAATATATTTATTATTCAATTAAAAATATTTTATGTTTTGCATGTTTATGTTTATTAAAAACTTTTGTTTAAATATTTTATGTTTATGTTTTGCATCTAGTTACAAGCTTTTTAAAATATTTATGCTATATTACATGTACATGTTTCATGGAAAGCTTATGTGTGTACAAATTTGTATGTAGGCAATCATTCAAATTTGAGTGTAATTTGTGATGGCAAATCCAAGGGCTAGATTGAGGAAGTATGATCGAACACAAGTAAGACAAAGAAAGAGAAAAGTGGATGAAGGAACATCTACTGAACAACAACCCATGGAAAATATTGATGATCAAGGTGACATACAGGTACAAGAACAAACTGAACCTAGTACTAATATAAATGTTTTGGACTATGGTATGGAAAATTTGATGGAGATGGATGAAGATTCTCTTTTCAATAATATTTCATCTGAAGATATGTTATCTGAAAGCACATTAAAATTACACTCTAAAAAAATATGGGATGAATTTTTTGAAGAGAAATCTCTAATTGGAAGAGCACAGTTAATTGCAAAGTTATTTAGACGAAAAGAAATGACCCCTGTTTTGAAGTTGTTAGGGGTTGATAATAGGAAAAGGTCGTCAGATTTAAAACAAACAATTGTTGAAAACCTGCAAGAAGCATTAGAATGTATTGAAAAGAAGAGTCGATCTAGTGATTTAAGTGTTGCATGTAGAGCGTTGATGACTGTAATTTCTAGTAAGAAATTATCATATAGAAGACAAGTTCAAGCAATTTCTGAATTACTAAATGTTTCTAGGAGAATTGTTCAAAGATATATTGAAAAGAGAGATGAAATAAATGGAAAATTTAAGAAAAATTGGGTAAATATTTGTAGGGTTCCTTGAAAGATAGAATTTCAGAAGATGTAAAGAAACAAGTAGTTGAATATTGGACCACCCACTCTCTTGTTTCTTCCAATAGAAGGGATACTATACAAATAATAGGTGATGATGGTACAAAAAATTTTCATCCAAAATATTTTATAGATACAACGCAAAGTGAACTTTTTGAAGCATTTAAACAAGAATTTTTAAATGTGAAGATTTGTCAAAGGATGTTTGAAACACTATGACCATCATTTGTACGTATAAATAAAGTACATGAAACTTGTTGTCAAAATCATGTTGAATTTGATCTACACCTATAATCGTATAGAAAAGTTATAGCAACAATTGATCGAAATTTAGCCATCCCTGGAAGCACAACACAATTTGTGAAGTCTCTTCTATGTGAAAGATCAAAAAAATCGGATGAATTCAATGTTCAGTGAATAAAAAATGTATGTAATGATTGTGGAGATTTGAAGAATCTTGTACATGTTGACAATAATGAAATGCAAGTTACTTGGAAGAGATTTGAATATGAGACATACTTAACGAAGTCAGGAGTTGAGGCCAAAAAAATTGTTCTCAAAGAGAGTGGATTGCCTTACAATGAATTCATGAGTAAATTTCACAATATCATATATCCACATATCCAACATTGTCATGGTGCAAGATGGCAATCTAAGCAATTTCGTTATTCAAAGAATTGTTTTCCACTAGGTTGTATTCTCTCTATTGTAGATTTCTCTGGGAACTATACATTTAGTCCTCAAACTAAGATCCAAAGTCAATATTATCATTTAGAGCAAGTTGCAATCTTCGTGCAAGTTTTCTATAGGCATGCAAAGTTAGCATTCGATGGAATACAAACTAGCAAAGATGATAGAATTATCATCAAAGAGGTTCACTTTTATATCAGTGATGATACGAATCATGATAGAAGTTATGTAGCTCATTGTTTCAAAATTTTTTTTGAAGACCTAAGACGACATGGCATAAATCAAGAACAACTGGATATGGTCTGATGGATGTGTTGGTAAGTACACTGGTTTTTAAATTATTTTTATTTAATTTATATTTACTTTTAACTTTGAGACTTAAATTGTTTGATTGCTTAAATCTATATATATAATTACTTTTTTGAAGATAATTTGGTTTTCAAGTGTTTAATTATTTGTAACTTCACTGGACAATTTAAGTCTGCAAAAGCCTTTGTTTGGTTAAGCAGTCAACATGCTAGACGCAACACCAATTTTTTGTGGAATTTTTATGAGAGTGGACATGGAAAAGGAGAGCATGATGGAGCAGGAGCATGTGTGAAGCGTGCACTTCGTCAACATGAACTTGCTAGTATGTAAAGTTTTCACCATATATATATATATATATATATATATGTCCAATTTAGCTTGATATTTTTTAAAAGATTAGATATATATATTTAATTTAACTAAATTAAATTCTTTTAAGTTCCTTGAAAGTAATAGGTGACAAATTGTGCCAACTTGTGTGTAACTTGTAGGTAATGCCATACGAATGCAAACGAAATTGTTGAATGGTGCAAAAGTCATTTTTCTACTTGCGACTCAACATACAACACATGGTATTTTTGGGAAGTTACAGGTATGTATGTCTAGTCAAAATTTGTTAAAATTTTGAATTTCAAAGTTCAAGTGTACATACATGATTTCAAATTGAATTTTCAAGTTTGAATTTAAACAGATATTGATCGATCAAATCCTTATAATTGTCAAGCAATTCATGGTATTAGAAATCTGCATCAAATCATGACAACAAGGAGTAGTAGACCTTATGCAATGAATGTGAGAGAAAAATCATGTTTTTGTATTGATTGCATTGAGGAAAATGCAAATATTGATCAATGTGAGAATATTAGAGATGGGTATGTTTCACAATGGGAAATGAAACAATTAATATCAATGCCTCCTTTTGCTGAAGATGACAATGTCGATGTCTATGATCCACTATATTCAGCTGATTACGAATATGTATCTGATTTAGTTGTTACAGGTATGGAAATTGATTAATTTAGTTAAAATCAAGATTTAAATAAATTATATATATATATATATTCTATGTTTAAGTAAGTTTCAAATATAAAATATAAATTTTTACAACTTTTAAATGTATAATTTACTTAAATATGTAAATATGTGGTGTGTGTACAGGAGATATTTTTGTTGTAGTTGCAGATCCTGAAAATGTGGAAGGTGTAGATTACTATCTACTAAGATGTACACAACCAAAAAGCAAATTGTTCGAATCGATGACAGATGGTGATGGACAAGAGTATCCCATTGGATCAGTCGTTATTGAAGGCACATATTATCAGCAAATAAAGATAGATAAAAATGGTATTATATTTGTTGATTATAGGCCAGGACAAAAGGTTCTACATTACAGTCACTTAGTTTTGGCAAGAAAAATAAATTTAGAAACTTTACCTAAAAGAGGACGTGCCAAACAAAAGTGGAGGTTGCCTATTGAAGATCATGAGAAGATTTTAGAGATAATTAAAGATAGAGAGGATCCAGATTTTATGTACCAGGAGCTTTAAGTTGTTTTTTGGATACATGTGTACACATTTATGACTCCAAATCTAGATAATATATATTTGTATTGATTGGACATGTGACATGATTTAGAATGGGTTATTTTTTTAGAACGTGACATGTATGTTAGATCATATATATGCTTGATACAAAACCCAGTGACTTTAAAAATGTTTTAATTTACATTTTGCCTAAATTCCTTTAAATCGTCTAAATTTCCAATTGCATTTTTACATGTTGGACATGGTTCATTCTTTTAAGTTCACTCTTGAGAATCTCTAGAAATTCCTTTATATCATCTCTCTAGATTCCTTGATTGTAAATTTTTATGTTTGACATGGAATTGTTAAACTTTCACTTTCAAATCTTTGAATTTAAATATTTGTTCAACTCCACTTATATACATGAGCTAGATTGAATATATATGTGTGCAACAATTTGTACAAAACCTAGTCTATGTTCCAATTTTGCATTTAAATTTATTTATGTTCTGTGGAATTCTTAAGTTCACATTCAAATCTTTCATTTCATTTGAACATTCAACTCCACAAACTTATATAATTATCTAGTTGATTTGGTGTTTGAGTGGTGAAGAATCTAGACATAAATGTTGTCTCTAGTTTTCTTTATTTTTTATACATTACTAATGCACGACATTCAATAATTTTAAATGGTCATCTGGATTTTCATGTATCCTAATCATCGCATCCTAATTTTATTATTTTCATCAGGTAAGCATCCCTCATCCTAATCATCAAGTTAAGATCAAGTTTTATCAAGTAATAACCCATTTAACCATAATCATCCTAGAATCATTTAAAAATTATCCATCTAGATCCATCTCAACCATACATCCATTCTCCATCCTTAATAATAAAAAAAAATCACTTGAACATCAAAATTTGGTTACTTGGTCTCAATCTAGTCCATACATCATATTGTCCTTTTGTCATCACCCAAAGCTTTCAACATCTAGGGACCTTATCCTTAATCTGGACTATCATCCATTTCAAATCCAATCTCCTAATAAAAAATCACTTGACCTTATAATTTGATTTCATCTTTAAAATCCAAATTTTCTTAAGAACATTAGCTCCTATCTTTTAAGTATAGAACTATTATTTATCCATTTTGTTAATGTTAGATTGTATCCAGGTTCTCTTGGTTTGGTCTTTCTTGTTCACCTCAAGGTGCATTGGAATATATGAACATTGTAGTGAATCATAGTGATGGTGTTTGGGGTGCTTGAGATAGCTACATTTTGGCATCAACTTAACTTTGTTTACCATGTATAGCTTGAGACCATGTATGTAATGGTCCATCTTTCCAGTACAATTAAATATGGATTGATCAATTTTTAATTTATATAGAATTGTCATCAATTTTTAATTTAATATTAAATGTGCATGACTTTCAAGATTTAAATATATATATCAATTTCCAATTGCATATATATAAATGTTCCACATGGAATTCTTAAACTTTCAAGACTAGAAATTTGATTTCATTTACACTCAACTCCACTTATAGCTTACATGCTTTCTTTGAATTATATGGTTCATTCTTAAGTGAACACTTTCAAATATATATATATATATATATATATATATGATTTCATTTACATTCAACTGGACACAAGTATAGCTCATCATCTAGTTCAAGAATTCTTTGCATGCACATTCAAATGAACATTTGTATTAGATTATATGGAATTAGAAATTAGGTTCATGTATAGCATGATATATGCACAATTTAAATGTATTTAACCTATACTAACTTTAAAAATGAACATTTAGAGCTTTAAAGAATTCAAGAACTATCATCTATTTCCAATTGCATTTTTATGTTCTACTTTAAAATATAGCATTAATCTCAAGCATATTTGCATTCAATTTTTTCTATTTCTTGACCTATTTATTAAAGACAAATTCATTTGAACTATTTGTTTAAATTAATTACATGTACATGTCCATCTTTTTAAATTTACAAATAGCAACCATTAGATAGTGGAGTCCAACATTTTGATTTCACAATGTAAATTTATCTATATGTACAACAAGTGCATTTGAACAAACCATAATTTAAATTTAAATAAAGGTACTTGTTCCTTGCTAAATAAATAAAACCATAAACTAATTTAATGCACGATGTATTTATAGATGTAATGTAAGTGAACATCAAACCATAATAATGCACGTATATAGCAAACCTAGATTCAAACCATAAAACATAACTGTATGAATGTGACATGTAAATCATAACAAGTATATATATGTGTACCATAAAACATAAGTATGTAACACGTACAAATGTTCAATACATAAATCATAAAAAGTGTCTCCAACATGTAATAATATGATCTCAAACATGTAATACTATAAAACAAATCTCAAAGAGAGGGATGTCTGGTATGAATAGAATCATCAGATCTTTGGCTCGATCTATGGCTCGATCTCTCCCTCGACCTCTCCCTCGATCCACAGCCTGATATCTCCGCTAATCCATGGACCGATCGCTCTGCTGATCTAAGATGTGTGGATCCATGTCCCAATCCAATATCCCCCGATTTGTGTCCTGAGCCTTGTCCCAACCCCTACATGTGTTCAAGTACATATATATGTAAAATTATCTAAAATTACAATGTACTTGAGTTCAATGTGTTCAAACTTAAACATCAAGTAATTAATTTTTTAAAATTAAATTTAAATGTACCTCATCTGCATACTACGCAAGATCGCCATCATGCTCCAAATTTCCAAAGTCTGGAAAATCACCATACTACTTAAAATTTTCAAGTACACAATTTCAATCAGAAGTTAAACAACTAGAAGTTTTTAAAATGCATTACATAATTTTTTAGAATACAATTTTAAATATATGTATTTAAATTATAAATTGAAAGTACATGTTGTGCTTGCTCGATGGCTCTACCAATGTCACTAAGATCACGAGAATGTAAAGACATCGCAGGGGGCTCTGTAGCATGTACAGTATTAGTAGCAAAAAGAAGTCGACTATATGTCCCATGGACAAGATCAGGTGTCGCAGTAGCCTCAACGTGACCTGTAACATCCTGACGACTACCTGGACAAGCTAAAGGATCAATAGAAACATGATGTGCATGGGATCATGTAGGCTGATGTGGAATATCTTGAGCTGCATTTTCCACCCTGTGGCTCGTATGTGTATGAGGATATCGTTGTCTAATAAAGTCTGGTACCCTGTCAAGAGAAATCCCATGGTCCTCACTGATAACCTGATATGCTGCTAGTAAATCCAAAATTGAGAGTATACACGTATTACGCAAGAGTCATGTGGGTCATATGCTCGACATCTACAAGAGTAGGTAGATCGACACTAATAAATGGATCATACAATGTAGATGTAGCCTCAGTGGGAGGAAGGTTGATCTGTGGACGTAATAAGTATTTACCAACTTGATCAGATGAAATTTGATCAATCTGCATCATAATAGAGGCAATGTTTTCAAAAATCTGACTCTGAGTGGAGCCTGTTGTTGCCTCCCCTACTGCTACCAATTCCAAACGTTTTGGTAAAACCAAAAGGTTTGGGCCAACTAATGCCCTCTTGTCCACAGGGGGTTGCAAATTTGAAGGTCTAAATTGTGGTTTGTTACAAAAACGGCCTTTACCTTGGCCAGTATGCTCACGATAAGATGTGTAGTCCACCTCTATATGTAAATAAAATTTTGCATATAATTGTTTGACAAAATACAATGGCAGCTTGTCATTGTGAGGCCATCTATGATGTGTTGCCAACCATCTAGGGTATATGAATGGTGCAACAAGAGGATCTTCACACCTCGTAACCACATATCCTCTAATTTTATTTTTTCCTCTATAAAATGGGAACATGGATAACACATTTTCACCTGAAACTAATTTGGCAACTTCTCTATGTTTCACTATGCCAGTAACACTCCTGGCAAGAGAAAAATAAAACTACTCAATGTTGATTTCATCATAAGGATTGTATGATCGAATTGTCTCGATCATCTTTATAATCTCTTTTCTAATAGTGACTAATCTATCTCGATTAGCCAAATTGGGGGAGTTGTTAATTGTTTGCTCTAAACATTTTAGAGCATTGTCCAATCTAGCAATACTATCCTGAAATATATTTGATCTAGTTTGAGCTTCTCACTAAGAACGAGGGGAATGATGAGATCCCTCATCGTCCATGATATATATAAATAGATAGAGATCTACATATCATTAAAATAAAATTACATGATGAACTAAACAAATTTAAATTGAAAATTTTTCAAAACTAAAAAAATATATATATTTAAATTAAAGGTAAAATTTTCAAGTTTCAAAACTAGAAAACATTTTTAAATTTAAATGTATCTAATGAGATCTAGTTCAAACTTTATATCTATCTCTATGTGAACCTATTAAATCATAGATGCATGTAATATTCGACCAAGAATAAATATGGAAAAAATATATCTATCCTTTCAACCACTCTATACTAAAATTCTTATCAAAATAAAAAAATACTCTTCATTACAATTAGTCACATATATATCTAGCCTTTCTTTGTAATCAATTATTTTTTAAATCAAACACTAAATAAAAAGGTTAACATTTCCTTAATTTTTCGATCTAACTTAAAACATATTAAAGTAATAAAGTTAAAATTCTTTGAAATAAATTCCTTAGGAATAAAATATAAACATTGTACACATATTTTGTAGGCACAATATCTCCTTTGATATCATCTTTTTCTTTCATGAAAGATGAATTTAGGCCTTGGGAATGCTATGTTTGATTAGAAACCTTGGCCTTGTAAGCATGGAATGACCTTTATTTCATCATATTTAATTTATTTTCTTCTTCAATGAACTTAACTCAATAGTTCACCTTTTGCAACAACTTAGATAACATAATCTAAATTTGACAACTCCAAATCTGAGACTTTCAATACATTTGTGTATGTACATATATATACATTTATGTGTATGTATGTATGTACACATGTATGTATGTGGGAGTGCATGTGTACATGTATATACATGTATATATATGTGTATGTGTGTATACATACATATGTACATGTGCATATATTTGTATGTACACATCTATGTATGTGGGAGTGCATGTGTGTACACATGTATATATACATACATATATATATATATGTGTGTGTGTGTGTGTACATGCATATATATGTGTATGTGTGTATGTACACATGTATATATACATGTATGTATATGTATGTATGTCTATATACATACATGTACACATGTACATATATATATATATATACATACATATATTTATGTACATGTACATACTCAAGTACATACATACATACACACATACATATATAATACATAAATACATACATACATACACACATAAACATATATGTGCATGTACATACATATATATATGCACATACATACATACATACACACATGTATGTATATATAATACATACATGCATACGCACATACACATACATATATAATAAATACATACATACACACATACACATATATGTGCATGTACATACATATATATGCATATACATACATACATACACACATGTACACATATGTATATATAATACATACATGCATACGTACATACACATACATATATAATACATACATACATACACACATACATATATATGCATGTACATGTACATACACACATACACACATACACACATACACACATACACACATACATGTATATATATATGCATACACACATACACATACATACATAATTTGCATACATACATACACACATACACATATGTATATATAATACATACATATACACATGTACACATGTACATGTATATATATGTACACATGTACACGTATATATATGTACACATACATGTACATGCATTATGTACACATGAATGTATACATGTACACACATACACATATATATGTACACGTGCATGTGCATACATATATGTATATATGTATGTATACATACATATGGTGAACTAAAAATTTGGGGTTTTCAATTTTGAATTTATAGAAATGTAAATTTAGGCAAAATGTATGTATGTACATACACACATGCATTTATATATATTGTGTACACATTTACATGTATGTACACTCAAGTGCATACACATACATGTCCACACATATATACATATACACATGTGTACATATGTGTATATTGTAGTTATCATACTAAGACACAGGAATTCGTTACAGGAATTCACATTGATAGAATTGATGTGCAACTGTTGATGGAGAAGTCTTACTTTTGTTGATTTGTTGAGATTAATTTCTAGCCTATTCAGTCTTATAGTCAATATAGTTTCTAAGAAACTGGTATGCCACATTTTGTAGGTTCAAATGTAGGCTATGTAGGCTCATGAGAAACTAGTATGCCACATTTTGCAGGTTCAAATTCTCAAGTTGATGCTTTGAAAAAAGTACTAATGGTTGGGATAAATGCAATGAAAGACCAAGTGGAATTGTCGCAACCATCAAGTGATAGTGATTGTTAGAGAACAAAGGCCTCTCATCATGAAGATAAGGAAACTAATTTGGGAAATGTAAATGAGGCCAAGAGTTTAGATGTACAAGAGTTTAATGTGATCATACGAATAAATCTAATGGACCGACAGATTCTATCATCCATTTGTTTGAAAATATAAAAGAAGTGGTTTTACAGTGGAAATTGACAAGCCAGCAAATGCTCTCATGTTTTTCAATGTAATTTGATGAGTAGATGAAGGATATACCATTTCAGCTATGAGCCAATCGGGTTTTTGTCTTGAAGATAGATGACCTCAAGATAGAGATAAAGGCTAAGGAGTTGGATGCTTATAGAATATTTGGTGCAATCAAAAGATCTACCTTAACTACTTACAATGGTCTCAATTCAGGTAGGGAAGAATTATAATGAGCCCCACACATCTCACAGTTAGTGACAAAATAAGAATTAAATATGAACTTGATATCCATGTAGAAAAGAACGAAGGATATTGGAGCTAGTATACATTCAAATAAAGGATATTAGAGACATAGACATGCAAATAAAGAATAAGTCTTCATGATATAAAGATAAGATATATGACACAAATAAAGAGGGAAATTGTTTTCAAGTTTAGTAAGATGCATTGTTTAGTTTATTTAGGGAACTAAAGCAAATAAAACCATGTAGAGGCTATACATGGATTTTTTATAGGAATTCATAGATAGCTTTATGGCAAAGCAAAGATTTGTTAATTTTAGAAATGGTTTCCTTATTTATGAGCAGTTGAGACTAATTAGATTAGGGGATGATTGATTGAAATTGTGTGATTTGATTGAACTAGCACCTCTACACAGGAGATTGGTTGTCTTTGAAATTGGGAGCTAGAATGCATTGTCTCATTTGTTCTTTCTTTTGACTTGCAATAACTGCATTGCCTGTGGTAGTTTGTAGGTTCTATTTCAGAACATTGTTTCATAACCACTGTTATGGGAAAGAGTTTTTAGCATTTGCAACTGTTGATGGAGAAGTCTTACTTTTATTGATTTGTTGAGATTAATTTCCAGCCTATTCAGTTTTATATTCAATATAGTTTATACGTTGTCTCTAACAAGATGTGTATATACAATGAAGTATAAACATTTTATTTCACTTTCATCTTTAATATCTTTTCATTCTTGATTAGATGATGCTATATGTTCATGTCTGGGTCATTTATGATGGTTATTAGGATTTTCAAGGATTGGCACTTTGCTCTTGACAGTTTCTAGTTTCATGTTTTTGAATTTTTCTGTTGCAAGAAATGATAAGTGGTTTGGATTTCACACTAATAGGGAATCTCTTTGATCATCAACTCATACTTAATAGTGGTGATAGTCCAAAGCATAGCCAATGAGTAAACTTGGTATGTTCTGAAGCCCAAATATTTCAGAAAATCAAACAGATAAAACAGATCTATGGAGGTATTTGATATTAGCCAACATATATATATATTAAAAAATGTTAACAAAAACTCAGTTTTCTACCAGAAGCATTCAAAATCATTTACTAGACTGGAAATATCATGGCCATAATTAGATGCTAAAATTATGTTGTGTTGTTGACACGATGATAATATATATTAAAAAATGTTAACAAAAACTCAATTTTCTACCAGAAGCATTCAAAATCATTTACTAGACTGGAAATATCATGGCCATAATCAAATGTTGAAGTTATGTTGTGTTGTTGACATGGTGATAACATATATTAAAAAATGTTAACAAAAACTCATTTTTCTACTAGAAGCATTCAAAATCATTTGCTAGACTGGAAATATCATGGCCATAATCAGATACTGAAGTTATGTTGTGTTGTTGACATGGTGATAATAGAGACATCAAGTTTTTGGTTTGTTAACTATGCCAATTCCCAGCATTCTGAGGCTCTCTATTGGATGTGAACAATCAAATTTGTGAACTCTATAGGAGTTATCACGATTTTTGTTCTTGCTTTGTTTATAATCATTCGAGACCTTTTCCTAAAATTGTTCGATCTTTAAATCTTTTGAGCCTTAAAATATATATATATATATACTGTTAACGGCCTTTAATTATTTGTTATCAGTCAACTTCAGCATAAGTCAATTTCAGTATAAAACATAGTGAAATATATCTTATCAATTGCGACATTGACTGGAACGATCCATGCATTTTGACATTGGACAACTATGATTTCACGTTGTGAATTCAAGCAATGTGTACGATCATTCTACTTTCTAGACAAAAAGAAAAAATTATAACAATGGTCAGAGGAGGTGCTCTTCATATTCATGCAATATAGTCAATTGTCCCCACCTAAATAGTATGTTAACCAGAACTTACAGTAGATATCTTTATTGAGCAAAGCAGCAGGTTATTGTTGGGTTGTTTCGATCAGTGTAACGTAGGGTTTAGGAAGATTTGTGTTGTTATTTTTGTGTAACTTGCAAGTCAAGAAAAGGAGGTGAGGTGAGCAGGCGTTTTCCTTCATTAAGTCAATTGATTAGTGTGGGTTTGGGAAGCGTTCAAGTTTGGTCAGAGACAAAACAAGAAGAATCCACAAGATATGTTAGCTAATATCAAATACCTCCCAAATATATATAGTATGGATGAATTTGACAATTAGGTCACTTTTCTCACAAAACCCCAAATTATTAAAACACTAGAGCAAACTGTTTAAACATCAAAATCTAATAATGTTCCAAACATCACAACCAAATCTATATATTTCCTTCATCATTATCACAAACAACACAAACTTTAATATCTTTCCGCCAATAAAATCGATCAAAAAAATTTCTTCACATTTCAATGAAACCCTAACCCAAAATACATCAAATAAATCTCCCAAACGAGATAGAACACACAGAACGCGAATAAAACAATCCAACAAATGAACCTGGACGGAACCTGGGTATATATGGTCGCTGTTGGTGTTGACCTCGGCCGACAAGCTCTCGCCCTCAACCCTTTCGTCTGAGCATTCAAAATGGTTGGCCTGGTTTTTTTTTTCGATATTTTCAATCGACACATTTTCGGTTGATAAGGTTTCGTCCGAAAGTAACTCGCCCGAAAAAGGGGAGCCACATAGGCGCCATGTCACTGCCCTGTGGATTCGGCCGAAACCCTATCGGTCGAAAACTAGTCGACTGAAAGTAATCCAGTCGGATTACTTTATTTGGCCGAAAGTGTGACATAGTTTTGTGCTTTTACCCACCAAACTACTCACACCCTCGCACACAGCACAACCAACAAAAAAAAAAAACTCTCAACGAAAAACAAACCCCACTCTTAGAGCAGAACAAACACCTCCCTTGAAACAATGAATAGATAAAGTTTCCCTCCCACCCCTCGCCAGCAATTGCTATCCAGCCCTAGGAATGCACTGGGGCATGGATGCATGCCACATACTACCATAACTTGCACGGAAAATTCAATACCATACAAAGGACTGCTTCGTGAAATGTGTAACCAGTATTTTTTTTAACGCACAAACTCATTTGAATGTGTTTATAGAAAGGATTTATATTTTATATTATTTTATAGGTATTTTATATAATATTATATTTAATTATATTATATAATTATATGTTTAATGAAAAATTAACTAATTTAAATTAATTTATTTTATGTAATATATTCTATCATCATTGTATTCCTATTCTTATTGTATTATAATTAATGTTGTATTATATTAACATTATATTATATTATTATTATGTTATATTACATTATTATTATATGTTTATTTGTATTATATTATTGTTTTTTATTAGGTAAGCAGGGATTTTGAAAGGGCCCTAATCCCTTTTACATCAAGAAATATTTAGCAGTAAGGTTAGTAAGACAAGAAACAACCACCAGATGAGACAGCCCAAAAGGCACAGCCAAAAGACAACAAAAAAATAGCGTGAAACACAGCAAGGGATACCACCCCTCCACCCCACAAAAACAAGTCAAGATGGTTTAAAGAATTGTTCCAGTGATTTTTGCTTAACCATAATATAGGGATTCCTCTCCACCAATATTGTCAACTTTTTGTTACAAGGAGAGGAGACAAGATCACCACTAGAAACAACCAAGCCTAAAGAATCAACAGAGGGGTCCAACTTAGAGGGATCATCAACAACATCATTCTGAAGCTCTTGACAAATAGTGGAGTCTTCCACAACATTTGTCAACTTTTCTTTTTTCTTCCAAACAGTGAGTTGTTTTTTCTTCTTCAAGCAAGTAAAGGAAGCATGACCCACTTTACCACAAGAAAGACAAATAATCAAAGAGTCTTCATAATCAATCTATTGCTCCCACTTACCAAATATGGAAGATAAAGTAATCTTAGTGGGAAGAATTCAATTATTCTCCACTAACACAAAATCTAGCAGCCAACAGATGCTTCATAGATTTAGTAACCTTATCCGTCGTGCAATATTGACCGAAGGAATTAGCAATACACATGAAAATTTATTCTGTCCAAAACTCCAAAGGCAGCCCTAGCAAACATACCCAAATAGGAAACTTAAAAGTATATGTCATTGGGTTGAAACCAGGGAACCACATTTGGAGAGACAGACCATTCGAGCCAAGAAGCCAAGGGCCCTCACAAAGGACCCTAGAACAATCTTCAATGCAGGGACAAGAGAACAAAAAGAAGCTATTACACAAAATAGTTACCTCAACTCTAATCTTCCAAACCCGAAGAGCCCAACTTTTAACAGCGTGGAAATTAGGACGATTACCACATAATCTCCCAACCAACGAGGACTTGAGCCAATTCAAAGACTCAACTGTAACATTACAATCGACCTCTAACAGTTGGTTAGACAAATCACTTACTTCCTTAGCGTGAAACTCCTCCAATACGTGGGCAGTAACAAAAGAAGCAGAAGCAATCTTGCACAAACTCTCAACCACACAATCCAACCCTCTAGAAGGAGGCTCAGAAACCGAAAGGGTCAAGGGGGAGCTAGCAAGAGTTCCAGAAAGAGGAGAAATATTATCTCCCTCTTCAACAACAGGGAGAAGAAATCCCTTATTAAAGCTCATCTTAGGATTGGGAACAGGAACAACCACCAAAGGAGAAGATGAAGGAACCCCAGGGGAAACAGGGGCAGCATGAGAGGAAACATCCTCCATTCCATAAATGTTCTACAACACACAGTTTTGAATAATAGGAGCATTCTGAGTAAGGAAACCCTTACGTAACCCAAAAAAAGGAGAAAAAGACTCCACATTCTTTCTAACCTCCTCACACCCTCGCGACTTCCTACGAGCTTCTAAGAGAATATCAAGAAGGAACTCCTCATCCTCATCAGGAAGATCAAACTCAAACCCAATATCCAAGCCAAATCCATCACAAGAAAGAGGGGCAAAATTTTCATCTAGGGATTGTAGATCCTCGTTAGAAATGTTTGCATTTTCCATCTCCCAGCCCTCATGAGCTTGGAATCCCACCTCTACAACTTTTGCGTCAAAGCCAACAAAGCTTGCAGCCAAACCCTCAATATCAAAAACAAAGCCACCCAAAACCTCAGAAGCAACACTGGCAGAGCCAGCCATGGATTGGGAGAGCACATTTCCTCCCACCAAAACCCCATCTCCAACACCAACACCAACCTCTTCAGCCTTCACATCGCCATCAAAAACTCCTTCCTTAGCTTCAACAACAACACCAGCCACAGAAGAGACTCGATGTTGCTTCCTACTTCTCACAGCACTCTTTCTCTTCCTTTTTGTTGCACACACACCAAGAGGAGGCCCCTTCCATTTAACGTCTTCGCTTGAATCCTCCTCTCCATCGTTTGAATCCTCCTCGACATCACCAAGAATCCCAGAAGAATTCAAAATATGCATATTCCCGCCTAGACTCTCACTCGTCATCGCTTCCTTCTCTCTATTATTATTGTATTATATTATTGTTTTTGATATAGGTAAAAACAGGTTTTGAAGGGACCCGAAACCCTTTACAACAGAAAATAGGGCTACAGAAAGAATAGCTTGCAACCAGCCAAAAACCAGCCTCCATGCAAGACCCATCAAGATTTACATTTGGAACTACTCTTATGGGAGCGGAGAGTCATGTCAAAAGAAGGCCTAGAGAATTTTGCTTTCTTACCTTTTACAGTAATCCAACCTTCTTCAACCTGCGTTGCCTTATCATGCCAAGCCAGCTCACTATTATTCTGAAGATGAATGCCTGCAACCACAGTTCTTAGAGATTTCATCATTTTTCCTTTGCACAGACAAAGACTGATCTGAAGAGCCACCAAATTTGGAAGCCAAAGCGCTATCACCAGATATGGCAGTTAGAGGCCTAATCATTTGCTCATTAGGGGTAGCATTAGTTGCCCCACCATTCGGAAGGGATGCCCCAAGACCCTAAGATTCTGAAGCAACCACCTTAGAAAAACTCCTAGTTTGTTCAAATTTCTTCTTAACTGTATAATGATGTAAAGAAGCACCAGTCCATCATGTAGCCATCTTTGTTTTTTTTCTCAAATCCACATTGTGCAGCAACATGACCTGTTTTAAAACATCTTCTACATCAGAAGGGAATCCCTTCATAATCCAAAGATTGGACTCAAGAACGCCTAAAGGATTTAAGCACAACCTCAGCAAGCAACCCTTTTGAAACATCCATTTCAACCAGTATGCAAGCAAAGGTGGAGTGAAAAATGTTAGAAGATTCATCATCAACCAACAAGAAATCACCAAGAGCTTCACCCACCTCCTCCAAAAGAGAGTCATTCCAAAGGTGGAGAGGAAGATTAGGCAACCAAACCCAAATCGAGATTTTATTAAAGTTTCAGAAGTCGGGTTGAAATTTGAATGCCAGGGCTTAATCATCAACAAATATTTATCCTCCCAACTAAAAAAATTATCACATAATATTACATTTCTATCCTAAGCATTATCAAACTTAGCTACAAAGAACCCCTTAGCCATGGGGAAAATATGGACTTTACCAAAAATCAGAGGCTCCCATTCATTGGTGATCCAAGAATGCAGCTGAGGGAGGCTAGGCTAGAAACCCCTGAACCGACAAATCACCCCATGAACAGAGAGCTCAACAGCGTTGTCATCAAATTCTTCTATTGTCTCATCCTTCAGTTTCACAAAGATGGCATTGGAAACGAGGATGAACCCGCCAAACGACCTCCCATGCCTGAAACCTGCATTCGAAACCTTAGCTTTCACCACAGTACCCTTAACCCGCTTCTCGCCAAACCCTGACGCACTAGAGACATGCGCCACAGGCTCAGCCAAAGTGGACGTAGATCCTTTGCAACCCAGATTGCCATTAACGCTAGCAACCTCACTGACAACAATCACACAGGCCATAGAGACTTTCGCCCCATCTACACAGGCCAAATCACCGACGTCGTCCACTACAAGGGCCACTAGGGATGTAAAGCCACCTCCATCTACTCGCGCGGCCCGTGAAGGGTTTCCACTGCCCACACTAACATCTGGTAATTTCAAAACACCTATTTTGCAAAAGTTCCAGCTCGAGCCCATAATTTGCACATATTATATTATTGTTAATAATATACTATATTAATATTATATTATATTAAAATTATATTAAATTATTGTATTAATATTATACTATACTATTTTATATTATTGTATTATATTAATATTATATTATATTATTATTGTATTATATAATATTAATATGATCAATATTGTATTATTATAGCTTGAATAGGAATATAAATTGTTTGTGGAAATGTATTTTATTCAAGAGTGAAAATTAATTTACTTTTTGGAAGTTTCATTTTTAAATTATGATTTTTTTCTAGTGGTTTATTGAAATTTTGGTGGCTATATTATCATATTGTATTAATATTATATTATATTATATTATTATATTAATATAATTATCATCATTGGGTTCACTTTTATTATAATATAATAATTATATTTTTAATTATATTATATTTAACATATCATTATATTAAAATAATAATAAAATATATAATAATATTATAATACAATAATTATTATTATTATATAATAAAAATAAGAATATAATAATATTAATATAATATGGTAATATAACCACCAAAATTTCAATAAACCAATGAAAAATGAATCATAATCTAAAAAGGATTTTCTAAAAAGTAAGTTAATTTTCACCTTTGATAAAATACAATCCAACAAACAATTAATATCCCTATTCAAATAAGACTAATAATCTAAGACTATCGTGAGATTCAATATAATAATATAATAATATAATAATTACCTTTTAATTATATTATATTTAACATATAATTATATTAAAATAATAATAATAATAATAATAATAATAATAATAATAATAATAATAATAATAATAATAATAATAATAATAAGATAGCTACCAAGATTTCAATAAACCATATGAAAAAAGAATCATAATTTAAAGATAAAACTTCTAAAAAGTAAGTTGATTTTCACTCTCGGATAGAATACATTTCCACAAACAATTTATATTCCTATTCAAGCTATAATAATATATTATTGATAATATTAATATAATATAATTCAATAATAATATAATACAATAATTTAATATAATATAATATTAATATAGTATATTATTAACATAATACGAATAAAAATATAATAATAATGTAATACAACAACATAATAATAATATAATATAATATTAATATAATACAACATTAACAATACAATAAGAATAGGAATACAATGATGATAGAATGTATTATATAAAATATATTAATTTAAATTAATTAATTTTTCATTAAGCATATAATTATATAATATAATTAAATATAATATTATATAAAATACCTATAAAATAATATAAAATGTAAGTCCTTTCTATAAACACATTCAAATGAGTTTGTGCGTTAAAAAAAAAATACAAACTCATTTGAATGTGATACCGGTTAAAAAAAAAATACAAACTCATTTGAATACTCATGAAACATGGGTCAATGAGTTTGACTTGAAACTACACGGTTGAATCCTGATAGCAATATCATCATTTGAATGTGATACCGGTTACACATTTCACGAAGCAGTCCTTTATATGGTACTGACTTTGCCATGCAAGTTATGGTAGTATGCAGCATGCATCCAGGCAATGGCTATCCAGCCCCGAAAATGCACCGGGGCATGGATGGCTGCATACATAATAAATGTAAATTTTAACAGTTTCTGTTATCCGTGCATTTGGCAGGTTCGTAGCATCTCCACCAGCAAATTGCCGTATCTGCCCAGTGAGAAGGACAAATCATTTTCCCCCGCCTTGCTTGCTGCAATTAAACAATTGGACCAAACGTTAATATAATACTAAACATTAATATTATAATATTAATATATTATGATATTTTTTATTGTTTTTAAAATCTTTATAATATTATGGTATTATTTATAATAATATAATATTAAATATTATGATATTAATTATATAATATCATAATATTATAAAGATTTTCTCGCCCTTAAACTTTCATGCAAATTGTCCTTATTTTCTTTGCAAGGTTAAATGAAAGTTATTTAAAAAATATAAGATTATATTTTAATTTTGTTTTTTATTAAATATAGCATTATATTTATTTTACTTTTATAATTTTAAAATTATAAAAATACTTAAATTATTAATAAAATTTAATAAAAAATTAAAATTTTATTTTAATGTAAAATACATAAAAATATTTAGTATAAAAATATATATATATTTTTGAAAAATTGTTTCTATTAAATTAATTTAAATATTAAATTTTGGTATTTTTAATATAAATTAATATTAGAAATTTTGATAAAAATAAATTTTTATTTATACTTTTTAAATTTGATTACTTAACACAACTATCATGTTCAAATTTTTAGAGCAAAAATTTAAATATTTAACATATAAAATTTTAGGTAAATCTTTAAATTTTTAAAAAATTATAAAATGTTCATATAAATTCTTTGAATATAATGTTTGTTTAATTTTTAAAATAAAATAGAAACTAAAAATATTTAATATAATTTTATATTATAAGAATCTCATAACTAATTAACTCATTGCAATAGTACTAATAATGTAAACACTTGAATTAATATAATAATTTAATATTGATATCTCTTTAGACAGATGTATCTAAGATAACTATATTATGTGTGTTTTTCTATATTTATTTATACATTTATTAAAATATTGTATTCTTATATAATTGTTTGTATGATAAGTCATATTTGTTTAAACTTAATACTTATAATTCTTTTAATACTATAATATAAATATTAGGAGTGGTACATGTTGGATCTCACAATTTATTTAAATTAAAAAATTTATGTTAATATTTTAAAAAATAAGTATAGATAATTTAAATTATAATTGGATCTCACAAGTACGTAACTTTTTTATTCCTATTTTTTTTTAAAAATGGTATAAAATTCATTCTTATAAACTTTTTTAATTTAAAGAAGAGTGTAAACTATTTTTTTTTATAAGAATGAATTTTATATCATTTTAAAAATAAAAGAGTTACATACTTGTAAAATGTAATTATAATTTAAATTATCTATTTTTTAAAAATATTAACATAAATTCCTAATTTAAATAGACCTCTTGAGAATGATATCTCAAGGCTTATTTTATATATATATTATTAAAAATATATACACAACATGACCACAAAGACAAAATTATTAGAATTAGGGTTAAAATTTTGGATGCCATTAGGTTTAGACATAAAGTATTATATTAGTCACAATAGAAATATATCTAATGTCAAGATAAGCTCTAATCTTTTTTACTTTGTAGACACTTAAAATTCATCTCATTTAAAATAAATAATTAATTTTATCTACAATTCACTCTACTAATTAATTCTACATCATCAATTGTTTAAACTAAATCATTTAACTTCATTTTCACTTCATCATTTTTTACTAATTAAATAATTATATATATATATATATAAGTAAAAATGTGATTTTTAAAAAATAGAATAATTTGCTATTAAATGTAAAAGTTATATCACAAAGAAGAATAAAATAAAATTATACAAACAGATAATCCGAAAGTAAATAATTTTTTTAAAAGTTTTTAACAAATAGTATTTCATCTAGAATTATCTTGTTGTAACTACTCGCATTACAAATTCCAAGATTTGGAAAGCCCAAAGCAGTAGATCATATTCACCATTTCTCCCCACATCAAACAAATACTTAAAAGGGTGTGTGTTCCAAGTCTCTCCTTGCTTTATAAACATTACCAACACAAACAAAATAAAATGTAATTTAGAATAAATAACTACGGGACTACTCACATAAGTCATTTTGTGATATTAATTAAGAGCACACAAGTCACATGCCAAAAAAAATTAAACTTAGATATAATTAATATTATTTTTGTTGCAACAACAAATCAACATAATAAAGTGCAATATTTGAAGAGAACCACCCACGTCATGCATATGAGATTAGATGAAATTTAAAAAAATAATTTTGGGAATCAACCTCGAATGTCTTCCCTGCGTGTGGTATAATCGAAACTTGGAATGAGGTATGGACAACCATTAAAAGCAAAATATTTCATTGGCATGCATAAAAAAGATGGAAGCATAGACATTGTTTTCAAATCTATATAATTGATACCCCAAGAAATGTGAATACAATGATTGTAGACATGAACAAATGTGTTGACCTACAGTGGAATCTTGATTCCCAACCACAATTGCTCTCCAACAGATGGAATCCTTGGAAAACTTGATCTTTTTCTTGTTCACAAGGTGCTATCTCATCTGCAACAACCATGACAATGCTTGTGAGTTGTAATGGCAGTACACTTATGCCCCAACAATGCAAGTATAAATATGGCCATCGGTTGGGTGAGTTGTAATGACAATACACTTACTGCCCATGAGGGCTCTTTTTTGTGCGTCGGTTACATTCTCCACTTCCATCTTCATTGCTAGCAACGCCTTCACTTCCGTTTTGACAGCCACCTACACATCACTTTAAATGCAGCTCTAAAAACTTGACAAAGGTTTTTTCCATCCTCTGTTGGAAGTAGAAAAACATAATAATAAAGTATTATTAATAATGATATAAGATAATAATGTGGTTTTATAATATAATATAGCTAGTTTCAAATCTATTATATTCGATTATATATATTATATATTAATTTATTAAATTCATATGTTTAATATATTAATTTTAACATGGTATTATAATAATATATACTATATAATATGTAACATATATAATCTAATGATTTTTTAAAATTTATAAGAAAGAAAATATTATATAAAAAATTAATGATTGCACTAATTTTCTTAAAATATTTTCCAAACAATGTTAATTTCATTATATTTAATTTTTTTTAGGTAAAATGTTTGATTTTTTACTTTTTTACTTTAGAATTTTTAACCTCAAATTATTCCAAAGAAAATCAATTAAGCAAGGTTAAGGATGGTTTGTAGGCCAACTTCATTCAACTAATGAAAATGATACATGAGTTAAAATATTTGTTTGCTTTCATACATAAATTTGCATAATATATTAGCAAATTTTCATAGAGATAAAATTTATGATATACCTTAAGTATTTTAGCTAAGTTGAATTAATATAATTGCGGGGTGTGCAATAGTTAAGGAGGGTTTGTAGGCAAACTAATAAAAATGATACACCAATTAAAATATTTGTTTGCATTCATATATAAATTTGCATAATATATTAGCAAATTTTCATAGAAATAAAATTTATGATATACCTTAAGTATTTTAGTTAAGTTGATTTAATATAATTGCAAGGTGTGCAATAGTAATACTAATAAAAAAATGTTTATTAAGGTGAGTGTTATAATTAATATTACATAAATATAATCAAAATAATATAATTTGAAAATGTTAATAATTAAGAATTAGGTTTAGAATTAATTTTATCATAATTATAATTATATAGATTAATTTACAATTATAATAATATATATTTTTAATTAAATTATGATTTGGATTATAATTCATTAAAATATTTAAGGTAATTGATTTTGTAGATGTATCTAATAGATTAAATTATATTTTAGATGGTATACATGTTACATATATATTGTATATATATTATAATATTATAATGATGTTAAAATTATATATTAGATATTATATATATTACATATGGATTATATAATATATATATATTATTTATTTGAATTTGTTATTAGATTATTTTATATATTTGAATTTAATAGAATGGAAAATATTACAAGTAAATAAATTTTGAAGAGTTTAAATTTTTCCCTAAAAATTAGTTGAATATTTTTTTATTATCCACCATTCTATAATAATTGGTAATGGAAGTAATGGATGCATACCCACTCATATTTATTTTTACATCTTGATGATTAAAACTAATAGTATGTTTCTATTATTTGACTTGCATACCCACTCATATTTATTTTTACATCTTGATTATTAAAACTAATAGTCATTATGCTTTTACCTGTTTTTTTTATTTTAATTTAAAATTTATCTTTCTTTATTATTTGACTTGTTCTAATTATTATTCAATTAAAAATACACATAATAAAAATGATCAATTTTATTAAAAAATATTCTTTATGCAAGATAAATAAATCTTAATTTATTTTAAAAACAATATAAAATATCACAATGCAGTTTATATTTCAGGGCATTTGACTATAAACATAAAAGAAATTAAAATTGACATAGTTTCATGTTGTACATAGTTGACAGGACAGATAGCTTTAATACGGAAGGCAGAGGTTGCACGTAAAATACGGCGGCGAGAAAAACGAGGGACGCAGCATCATGCCCATGCATCCATGCCCCAGTTCCTGGGGCTGGATAGACGCTGCCCATGCATCCAGGCAAAGGCTATCCAGCCCCCAAAATGACATGGTAAGGGGGCTGGCATCCATCCATGGCCATAGACTCGTACGGTAGAACTGTCAGCCGCTGTGCCAGGAAATTTTGATTTTAACACCCATTTGTAGGCTGCCGCCAAGGAAAGCAAGTGGGCCCAGGTCTGTCGTCCTCCACTGCAAGCCTCCACCAAGTTGATCAATATTATTGTATCAGTATTAATTGTCAACTACTTTCACAATTTCTCGCTAAATTGAATTTGCAGTCTCCCTTAAATTTCCCGCGGTAGAAAAGGAGTTTGCTGCAGTTTTGAGTTCTGATTCCCTTCCTCAAACAGCTCTCGTTCCAAACATCTTTCTGTTTGTGCAGTGCCCAATTGGTTAACGGTCAATGCTCTCAAGGTATGGCGGATGAATTATATATGCAATTATTCTGAACCCATTTTTAAAAAAATCATTTTTGCAATGAAATTGAGTCTTATGTTTGTGTTATGCAGATAACAAGAGACGGAATTCAGAGGAGATTCATACACAGAGCGACCAGGAGCTGCTTTAAATAAACGAACAGAGTAGCACCAGGTTTTTTGGCTCACTTTTATAAATTGCTCGAGCTTATTAATCTTTTGTTTGGCTGATATAAATTTTTCAATTCACTAAAACCCGTGTAAATAATAGTGATTCTACCCGTGTAAATAAAAAAGCAGTTGCATTAGTGGAAAATTTTTACGATTTGGCTGGCTGGCAAGATTTTGAGGAAAATTATTAATTTTCATAAGCGTTAGGCAATAAACTGTGGCCAAATATTGGTTGTTAAAGAGTGCCCATTTTTCATTTTAATTGATTAGGTTGGAGAGATAAGGAAAAGGAAAGAACAAAAAAATTATTTGGCATCCAAGTTAAAAGTTTACCAAATGAAATAAAATAAATTAATCTAGGGTACTTTGTTCCATTTTAAAAGATCAGTTGGAATTGCATTGAATTCTAGATATTCAGCCTCAAAATCTGGTGTAAGCAACCTTCTTTGTGGAAAATACAATGGGATTGTTTTTCTTTGTTGTATAGATATTTGTATTTCTATTTTAACCGCGTGATTAAGCCTGAAAACAATTGTAAATTTTCCAATTCATCTATGCCCAAATATTGTATGCACATTCAAATAGCATTTAGCTTTTCCATAATAGAAATTATCTACGGCCTTTACCAAACGGGAGAATTTCCACAGCATTAATGTGAAAATATTACTTCTAACTTTCGATGTAGACCAAGACTTCAAAACTTAGTGTATTAATTTTGATAATAAATCCAAGTTGTATGCCCTTTAAAACTTAGTGTATTAATTTGGGAGTCAAAATACATTCTAACTAAACACTCTTGATTAAGAAAATGGTCAAATAATACATTCAACAACATTTATTTCTATCAATGCAGCATAAACAATCTTTTAAATCTTATATTTTTTATTTAAATAGAAAGTATATATTAAAGAAAAATCACATATTTTAACTAATTTTTACTCCAATGATTATTATAGAAAGTTTCAAATGTGTTTTTTCCTCTATTTTAAGTTATCATTGTGCATTTAAAACAACACATTATATTATATTTTGGGGATTAAACGTCTAAAAATTTAATTTCTTAAAATTTATGAAACTTTTGTTGGTTAAGCTACTCAAAGCTAGAGGAAGTTGATAATTGAATAATTTTTGTATTTAATATTTTTTTATAAAATTGAAGTTGAAATGTATTTAATAAAATAGTTATGAGATTGATCTAATATTCACATAGAAAATGATTGTAAAAATACAGTGAAAAATTAAACAAATGAATGAGAATTAGAGGTATATGTGCACACATTGATAAAATAAAATCTATTAAACTAGCATACATATATTAAATATTAATATATAAAAAATATATCGAGAGTTATCATTATGAGGGGCCTATTGCACTGAGAAAAAATGATGAAAATAGGCACCTTGAAAAGGATAACTCTCGGTATATTTTATATATATTAATATTTAATATATGCATGCTAGTTAATAAACAATGGAAGCCTTACCTTTGCAATCCTCAATTAAGAATTTGGATTTTGTGCCCTCTTTGTGGCCATTGGAAGTTTCACCCTAATTTTTAACAATAAATAAATTATGAAGTATTTTTATATTCTATTATATTTATAAAAAAAAATTATGAAATATATATTACTTAAATTTCAAATAACTATATTATACTAGATTTTTGTTGAAAAGAATACATCATCTCATAAAAATATAGACAATTTAATAATTATCAAGAAGATCTCAAAATCTTACAAATAAAAGTTAACAAATGTTTTCTTAAAATATTTTAAATTAAATCAATAAATAATTTTAAAAAACTTATATTATAAATTTTAAACAAATAAATTAATAAATTAATCAATATTTACTAACCTTCTAACTAACTAATATCAACTATATTTTCAATTATATTACAAACATGAAAATTGTTTAATCATTTCATTAATTATTTCTATTTACAATTATTTTAATTACCCTAAATTAAAATTGTAAAGAACTTTTATTTTACATTGTATTAAAAACTATTCAATAGGAAACACTTATTAATCATTTCATTTATTAATAATTTACCAACTACTATTTGTATTTATTTTAATTATACTAGATTAATATAAAATGTGATTTTCTTACAAGTATCAACATGTGAGTATAAAGTAAAAGCTAAAATATTATGAAAGAATCATATTTTCAATTATATTACAAACATGAAAATTGTTTACTCATTTCATTAATTATTTCTATTTAAATTTATTTTAATTAACCTAAATTAAAAATGTAAAGAACTTTTATTTTAGATTGTATTAAAAACTATTCAATAGGCAACACTTATTAATCATTTCATTTATTAATAATTTACCAACTACTATTTGTATTTATTTTAATTATACTAGATTAATAATGTAAAACATCATTTTCTTACAAGTATCAACATGTGAGTAATGTGAGTATAAAGTAGAGATGGTAACAATATGGTAATTTGAAATTTCTAAACTATATTAGATAAGTTCTTTTTGGTGGCCTAATTTATTTACTATTGTGCTAATTAAAATGTGGTTTGACTTGTTCTTGTGCAGTCAATTTTGCATCCATCAAGTGGCATGAGAAGGCTAGATTTTGATGATCCACCATAAGTTTAGGACTCACCTGAGACATAGGATCAATTGAACTATTAGGATTTAATGTGTAGTTATTCAACATCCACATTGCATATAGATCTTGAGATGGCATATGGAGCTTGAGATGACATATATGCAACATTTTGTAAAAAATATTTTGAGTTGGTATCAATGCCAATTTCATGTGTAGAGAATTATTCTACGCTTTTATATATAAAAAATCGATATACAATATAATTTTTCCTTATGTGCATGTTTTCCAACTTTCAACATTTCAATTTGAATGTATATGCACATTAGAATGGTTGAATTATAAATAATAACATGTTATAGATTTATTTCTTGCAATCTTACTTTCTATGATGACTAAAAAACAATATACAACATTTTTTTTGGTATGTGCATGTTTTCAAGATTTAAACATTTAAATTTGAATGTATATTCATTTTAGAATGGTTGACTTATAAATAATATGTTATTTATTTCTTGCAATTTTACTTTTCATGATGGTAGTCATAGTTAGATATATGATTGTCTTATAATAACATGTGACCATTTCTCTATCAAAATACCATTATGTTGTTTAGGATTTTTTATTCTAAGCATCTTTTTATCGTTTCATAATCATTTTTATTTGCATTAAGTTGTTTACGATTTTTTATTCTAAGCATCTTTTAATCGTTCTATAATCATTTTTTTGCATTAAGTTGTTTAGGATTTGGTTATTCTAAGCGTCTATTCATCAATGCATAATCATTTCATTTGCATAAAATTGTTTAGAATTTATTTATGATAAACATCTTAATTTAAATTGCATTAAGCATTCAATGGCACTCCCTAGATAAGCATAGAATAAATTTTGGTGAAATATGGAATACCACTAAATCTTAGTTGTATAGCTACAAGAGGAGAAAAAATGGTTGATTGCAACTAACACTAGATAAAAAAGAGAGAGGGGTTGGGGCCCTAGCTCGGTTGGCTAAATCTTTCCTATTGTAGGAGGTTGGTCACGAGGTCTAGTCTCCCCCACCCCCATGGTACCGGAGGGCGTGTCATGCCAGCGCCGCCGGTCACGTTAAAGATAGAGGAAAAAGAGAGGGGAAGGAAGCACAAGGATAGAGGAACAAATTAGAAAAAGGAAAATAAATAGCCATAAAAAATGAGAGAAAACATAAAAAAATAATAAAAAATGCAACTAAATATAATAGTGAATGAGCAAAAATATATGACCACTTGAATAGCAACAACTTAAGATACAAGGAATAAGAGCAAAATGAATATATAACAATATTTTGAAAATAAACTATAAAACTATAAGATTAGAAAAAATAAAAATAGGTCAATTTTGCAATCAATTTTCAAATTTCCCATGCACAATTAGATTAAAGATTTCAATTTTGTTTAATAAAATAAATTTAAAATTATTTAGATATTCAAAAACATAAAGAACACCATTAAAATTCTAGTTTTACTTATTGA
Source organism: Sequoia sempervirens (assembly GCA_007258455.2). NCBI lineage: Eukaryota > Viridiplantae > Streptophyta > Pinopsida > Cupressales > Cupressaceae > Sequoia > Sequoia sempervirens. The sequence continues at coordinate 38,991 of VDFB02383875.1, read as the reverse complement.
TTTTTCAATTATCATATATTGTTTAAGTAATTGTTATTTATATTTTCTTTTCTATCTATTTTTTAATTTTTTGACAATTTCAAAATCATAAAAAACAACTCTTTATTAACTATTTTTAAATATAATCTAATTTATTATTTAACAATTAAAAATTAATTTTGACTAATAAAATAATAAATCTTATTTTTTAATAAATGTAATGTAAAATTACTCTAAGCATGAAACAAAATAATATTTTTCATTTTTAGTTTGATTGTGGATTAATTACAAATATTTCATTCAATTATATTCTTCCTAGATATGTTTTGTAATTAAAATTGAATTAGAAAAAAAAAGACTTGTAAAGATATACAATCAACATATTTTTAGGTTTCCAACTTTATTCACCAATTATCATTTATTTAATGTAGTTTTATATATTAATGTTTAATTAAAATACACATTGAAATATGAACATAATAACTTCTAATCATTTTAAATATTTAAAAATTGAAAATTTGACATCATTTTACAAATTATATGACTTATCTTATAAAAAATGAGAGAAAACATAAAAAAATAATAAAAAATGCAACTAAATATAATAGTGAATGAGCAAAAATATATGACCACTTGAATAGCAACAACTTAAGATACAAGGAATAAGAGCAAAATGAATATATTTTTCATTTTTAGAAACAAAATAATATTTTTCATTTTTAGTTTGATTGTGGATTAATTACAAATATTTCATTCAATTATATTCTTCCTAGATATGTTTTGTAATTAAAATTGAATTAGAAAAAAAAAGACTTGTAAAGATATACAATCAACATATTTTTAGGTTTCCAACTTTATTCACCAATTATCATTTATTTAATGTAGTTTTATATATTAATGTTTAATTAAAATACACATTGAAATATGAACATAATAACTTCTAATCATTTTAAATATTTAAAAATTGAAAATTTGACATCATTTTACAAATTATATGACTTATCTTATAAAAAAAATATTTAATCATTTTAACTTAGCAAAAAAATTTACTAGCTTTCCAAAAAAATTATATTGTAAAATTAATAATTTATTAATAAATAAAAATATTTAAAATAAATACTTATTAAAAAATTAAATATAGACATAAAACACATTATATTCTTTATATTTTCATAATGATTTAAAAAATAATAATTAATCATTACTCATTTGATAACAACATAAACAACTATTTCAAACATACAAATTTTATGATTTTATTAAAAAAATATATATATATATATATATCTTTATTTATAATCAAGCGTCCAAGAGCAGGGAGGATGGAGTTTGCATTAGGGTGAATTTACATTATACTGCTAGTGGTGAGAAAAAACAACGGGAAATTTAGGCGAAATTGATCAACTTGGTAGAGGCTGGCAGTGGAGGACAAAAGACTTGGGCCCACTTGCTCGGCAGCCTACGAACGGGCGTTAAAATCAAAACTTCCTGGGCACAGCCGCTGACAGTTCTACCGTACGAGTCTATGGCATTAAAATCAAAACTTCCTGGGCACAGCGGCTGACAGTTCTACCGTACGAGTCTATGGCCATGGATGTGCCGATGGATGCCAGCCCCCTTACCATGTCGTTTTGGGGGCTGGATAGCCTTTGCCATGCATCCATGCCCCAGTCTCAGTGCATTCCATCAAATCAAAGAAGTTAGGCACATTCTAAACCTTTCTCTATTTATCAAAACTCAAATTAGTTGATATATTTTTTATTACTTATATTGCTTTTATCACAATGCATGTTCTATCCCATTTTCTATCAACCTAGTAAATATATTTCTGATTGTTTGTATTGCACATTCTATCCCATTTTCTATCTATCAAACTCAACTTCGTGTATATTTTCCAATAAACTGCATCGGTATTATTGCCAAGAACATACTATCTCCCTTTCTATCTACCAGACTCAACTTGGTTGATATATTGTATTGCTTTTATCAATCAATTAGTTCTCTATTACACAGGGTTAGTGATGGAATGCACTATTATTTCACATATACAAGAGTGAAGGTAAACATAGTTAATGCAGGGCCTCATTTTGGTTTATGAGACTCCTCTTATTCAAGCATTCTACTAAGGCATTATATGTACAACCTAACTCCTTCGAATTTGAACATGTTCCCTCAATCATAGAGTTCATATGCCTTCATAATTTAAGCCAAAACAGAGTGTTTAACAATTTATAGAATAATATATATTTTCTTACTTTTTAACAGAAGTAAACTAATTATAACCAAACGTATTTTTAAGGGAATCGAAGTAAACAGTAGGCTTCTTTGTAATTATTAATAAATACTGTCATTCAGATCATCAAAAGCAAACAATTTCCTTTAAATTCACCATATGGAAAACTTATGATATTAAGAGAAAAATACTTAGTTAAAAAAATATGAAGTTTAAGGTATCATTGTAAATTATCATCCATATCAGGAGCGTAAGTCCATGATCCATATACACATCTTGTTATCCAGATGACAGGACCAAGGGAGTGATGCCCATCTTTGACGAAAGATCTTTGACACTTTATTTTCCAGAAGATTTTTGTCTTAATTTTTTTTAAACTGTGAAAATCCATCTTTGATTTAATGATTATTTGAAGTAACACATACAAGCATGCGTCGAAGAGAAAATGTTAAAGCCAAAAAAAAAAATTAACAGGATACATAAAGCCAATTGTACAAATCATATTCCCAGCTGCATTTAACTATTAAAACACTGCCCATTTCTATGTACATTACCGGAAGTTTCTCTACTAACAGGTATAACTGATACTTGAAATTGTAAATACATGGACAGAAGTATATATATGAGTCTAACCAAGATGTTCAATAGCAAAAGAAAACAACTGACCATCGTAGACCTATGGACATAGTCTAACCAGGATGTTCTGGTAGCAAAAGTAAGTAGCAGAACATTCAAAATGGAGCACAGTGACCATAAACAGCTGTATTACTATTTAAATCTGTGGCACAATTTCAAATGTCACAACCTATCAAAGTCTACCAAACAATTCGGTACGTAACATAGTGTCCTGTTATATTACCATTGTATATGAGCTTGAGTATTTTTCCACGCTTGAGTCCATAGTACCGGGCAAGAGGATCACTCTCTAGCATCCGAGGGAGCTGAGAATTTTGCAGGTCAGATATACATGCAATAAGATGGGAAGTGCAGAAATCAGAACAAAATATAAAAGGTATTTTGAGAAAATCTCTAGAACTATTGTTGCTCTAGTTTGTACTCATTCTATCCTAAATGCACAATCCGAGATTCTCTCCAGTTATTTGCAATGTCAATTTTACCCAAAAAATGCCAATCGCACTAGCTTCTTATTTCTCACATTGTGTAGCAACATTAGGATGAATACCCAATTGATACTCCAAAAGGATTAGCGTCCTGATGAAAATTCTTTCTTTAGTAGTAAAGACAAACACAGAATGTTCAGTTTCCTTCAATTTACTAAAATGAAATAGGAAAATTTAGTGAATAAGATGTAGAGTTTACACGCAGTCTACCAGGAAATTAATAAAAGGATGCTTGAACTAACATAGTTGAACTTGAGATGACAACACATATAACTTATAAACGTACAAGGTTATTGACATAAAACAGAAAATTGATATTCTCAGACTATATAAAAGCAGAGCATTGCTGTAGGCAAGAATTCGCCCCAAGTCATATCAAGATCACGTAACAATAATCTTATGACAACTGTAATGAGTAATCATGTTAATTCAATTAAACACACCTGATTTTCTTGAACAGAATACTGTTTTAGCAAGGCATTCTTTTCTTCAACAGTGAGTATTTGATGTTCAGGTACAAGAACATGCTCCTTTATGTTGGTCAATAACTCAGTCTCCTTCAATCATATTAGATAAGTTGTTAGAGAGATTTAAAAATCTTGTCATTCAGTATTTATAAGACCTTAATAAATTATCTTCTTAGCACCCATTTCCATTAAAAAACAGGTAATTACAATAGACCCTTAACTACCTATATCCTTCAAGTGTGCTTGAAACAAAAAATGCAAGCAGATGAATACCTCAAGTGTGTGGATTTATTTAGAATAAATCATGGATGCAAGTGTTAAGACTCAATATCCAATAATTTTACAACCAGAAAATCAAAAAAGCAAAATTGTTGAGAATATTGACATAAGCTTGCACACGCACACAGACACAGATTATGTGTAAGAGGTCAAACCCTGTTGCAGTTTGACTTCTGATGTTAAAACCCAAGTTTGTCCAAAAAAGAATTAAGGAAACGAGAAAGATTGAAAATTACCAAGGATGCCTTTAAATAAATTTGAGGCTTAAGAACATATGCTGGCTACAAAAGGTTAGTTGGATAATCTCTAAAGATATTCAGATCCCTGGAAAGTAAAACAGCCTCTAAATTACTTAAAAAAGCCTAAAAAGATCATGAAAGGACGCTAGATGGGGACCTTGAGATCAAATACACTAAAAAACTAACAGGTAGCAAGCCACACAGTGCTACAATATACGCAATGCTGAAAAAAATAGATAATTAATAATATATTGGCAGCATAGCCATCCAGACTAAAAATTCAAACTATTCTGGCAGTGAACTGCACAGAAGATTATAATTTTGAATGATGAGTAAATAATATTATAATACTCTTCAATATTCAAATCTAGGAATTATGACAAACATTTATGCGATAATCTAAAAGTAGATTTTTTATCAAACAGTGAAACAGAGCCAAGGGAAAAGCAATTAGTACATAATGCCATGGCAAATCATAGCAATATATAATTTAAGTCTCAAGAGTACTTACTTCAAATATTTCCAGCAAGAAACGAGTTGATATCTCTTTAATGCCAGTTTTTGCTGCTGGTGTTATTTTTCCTTGGACAATAATCATTGCCTGATGCACGTTCTCATCTTTCATGCGCCTTGCATACATTTGAAGTTCCTTTATTGCCAGCTTCTCATTAACATTAAAGAAAACGAATATCTGGAACAATCACAATTTTAATTATAGCATCATTCTTGACATGTATAAATCATAGATGAAGTAAAGAAAGAAAGTACTACAACATGAAATTAAAAATTAATGAAACCAAAATAAAGTATATATTAAGTATATACTCAACCAGTTTGGTGTTAGAGTTAGCCTGTTTCATGCGTTTTCAAGTTTATAAACAAGTTGGGCAGATTTACCCAACATGCATTGACCATGTATGGACCAAACTAGCAGCCATAAATTTAACATATCTAATTCTCTCTTGTCAATTTTACCAAACCTGGTAAGGCAATTAGGGAGGTGAAGAGAAACAGACAGGACACTGCAAAGGCTTCATTTATTTAAACAAATAACTTCATGCGGCAGAAAGCAAACATATGCTAGAAATAGCAAAAGATGAACATAGTTTTGTGTTAGAGTTAGCCTGTTTCATGTGTTTTCAAGTGTTTAAACAAGTTGGGCACATTTACCCAACATGCATTGACCATGTATGACCAAACTAGCAGCCATAAATTTAACATATCTAATTCTCTCTTGTCAATTTTAACAAACCTGTTAAGGCAATTAGGGAAGTGAAGAGAAACAGACAGAACACTGCAAAGGCTTCATTTATTTAAACAAATAATTTCATGCGGCAGAAAGCAAACATATGCTAGAAATAGCAAAAGATGAACATGAAAAGTTATGAAAAGCTTACTGTTTGTCCTCTCCTGTAAAAAAGAATGTTACCCAAATCCCAACTCAATTTACAGTTGAACCAATATTTTCATTTAGGTCATCCACTACCAGACATCAGACAACTTTGACAGGTAGTTATTTTTCCCACATGCTACAAGACATCATACAACTTTGACGAGTAGTTACTTTTCCCAGATGCTACTATTTTTTCATGATATCCATTTATAAAGAAATGAAAACCAAAAAAATGCACAGCCTAAGACACCAAAACATAGAGATGTTTAAGGCTACCAAAAAAAGAAGTTTATGGAATGGCAATTTTATACAGCTTAGGAATCAATGATTGAAAAAGCACATAGGTACATGAGTGAGAACATGTGTGTGCAATAAATGCCATTTGATATGATACCATCATAAACTTCACACTACACAGATACTAGCGTACTTATCTTTAAAAAAATATATGTAAAACAAGTTGAGAGATAGACGTGTGTGCAATAAATGCCATTTGATATGATATCATCATAAACTTCACACTACACAGATACTAGCAAACCTATCTTTAAAAAAATCTATGTAAAACAAGTTGAGAGATATCATTCTCAAAGCACCTAGTCCACTTAAATCACAAATCCAGTCAAAAATAGGCACCTTCAGAATAATCTCTTGATGTCTTTTATATTGATTTTTCTAAAGATCGGCAGGCTAGTTTTATTTCCATTGTTTACCTTATTTTTATCAGAAAACCTATTTTTACTTTTATTTTATTTTTACTTATATTGTTTATTTTCATCTTAATGCTATTTTTATTTACTTAAAGAGTTTTTTATTTTAATCTGTTCACTTAAGAATTGTTTTATAGTTATTTTATTTACTAGTACAGATGTCTTAAATACATCTATCTAAAAAAATTGAGAGATATTGTTATTTTATTTTATTTTACAGCTATTTAAGAAAAAAAAAATTACATTGTTTACCTTTTTTTTTATTTGAAGAGCTATCTTTATTTACTTAAGAGTTATTTCATTTACTTACAAAGTTTTTTTTTGCTGCGTAAGAGATTATATTCATATGAAAAAATATATACAAGCGTTTGTGAGCGCAGGATATGGATTTGTGCCCTGAACCAAAACAAAAAACACTAGAAACATCCACCCAGACCAAACCCTTGAGGAACTAACGAAAATGGCCACTAACCATATTAGACCACCAGGCAACCATCGCCAAAAACAGACAACCGGACTTAGCCTAGCAAAATGCCTGTCTACGGCAGACAACCGAACAGTGCAGGAAACAAGAGTTTACACAAACCCTACTGTGAACCACCCCCGACCACCCATAAACCACCCACTAGAAAGAAACTGAGAGGAAACAACTATACCCCCAAACCCGATGCCATAGCACAAGGGACCCAACATTTACAGAAAACCATTTGCCTTTGCAAGGGCATCGAACTCTTTAACCCATTGTAATGTCCCCTTTCTAGCCAATTAGTTCATGGTTTGTCATTAGCCCTTTTTGCCATGATCCCGTGGTCTAACTTGGGCATTAGAGGGATCTTAAGGGTTTTTGGCCTAGGCATTTACAGTTTCAAGTCAATCCGAGTTGCTGTAATGTCCCCATTTTCCGGAACACTAAAGGAATAATTATTATTTTAATTATTTAATGTTACTAGGCAAAAAAGTGCAAATTCAAAAGGGTAAATTTAAATAATCGTATTAATGGACTATAAAGTGACTTAAGTGAAAAATAAAATATTAGGTCACATCAACTAGTTACACTAAGGAGTCACATCAAGAGGTCACATCAAGGAGTCACATCAAGGGATCACATTGAGGAGTCACATCAAGGAATATTAAAATATTATTCTAAAAGCTTGTTGGACACTCTTCTTGGGTCTTTCTAGAAGATCAAGGAGTTCTTTATAAAGGGGAGTTGAGAGCTCATTTGAGATGTTTGGTTGAAGATATTTTATGAGTCTATTGCTGGAGATAATTTCTCTATGGGCTTTGAGGACAAAATCCCTCTAGCTAACAATCTCTTCGTTGTTGAAAGACACAGTCAAGAGGTTTGATTCAGTGCTTGTATTCAGGATAAATCTATGAGCAACAATCTGCCTTTTCAGCTGCACTTCACTGCTTATTTGGTAGAAATCTGATTGTGGGATTATGTTGCAAGTGGGGAAGCCATTTTTGAGGGCTGCATATCTTCCTTGACTGCTTGGCCGTACCATTCTAGTATTGCTGGGCCATACCATACTGCCATCTATTCCTTTACCAGCAGCGTAGCACTTGGAAGGACTGGGGATTGGTGTTTGGAGGAGGCGATTGGGATTGGTACACCATCATTAGGCATTATAATACAGATTTATACATCTTGGAATTGCCGTTGTACCTGGCGCCTAGATTTTGGAGTCTATTTCAGTGGTTTTTGTGAACAGCAGTACCTTCCTCCTTGCAACTTTTTGTGGGTACGCTAAATTTAGATATTAGCCCCTATTTCTTGATCTGGGTTATCATTTGTGTAAAAAATCTGAATATTTGAATCAATATAAAATTCTGGAATTTTCAGCAGTCATTTCCTTGTAATTTCCAGATTTTTTGTTGCACAGTTTACTCTTCCTTTATAAATATATGCATTACTCATTGGATGAAATATTGCAAAAAATACCAAAAACAATCACCATAAAACAAACAAAAAAAATCAGTCAGACAGTGCTACCCATTACACCCATTCAAAATCACTGACCTCAACCAGGCGAAAGATCTTCAAAAAATTCACCAAGATCGCAACAATCATTATGTGTCGCACAAGGGCCATCCCCTTTAAATCCAGGAGGAATGGGTAGATTCTGATAACCTCCCACGGTTTCTTGACCAACTCCAAATCACACGGGCGTGGAGCACCTTTGCCAGAAATGGAAACCTTTAAAATCTCCTCCAAACCGCCCTACAGCTCCTTGAACAATTTGCCCATCAGTTGGGGACCCGGTTGTCCAAGATGGACACCAAAAACTGCAACGCCACCTGCAAATTCGCTCGAAAATACTCCTTCTGCTCCAAGTGCTTCTTGCCAAGCACCATTTTCACTGCCACAACTGTTAGCAGGTCGATATTCAGCAAAATGTGCTTTAAGCGCTGGTTTGTTATCTCCCAAAAGGCATTGTGGCGCTCCTTGCAATCAAGGGCTAGGGGGGTATCAACCCCAAAGCAGGCAATCGACCCCACCGAAATCTCCACCGTGAATTTTGTGCGCTTAGCCATGGTCGCCCAGACACTAGAAACAAAACAAAGAAGCAAGCTCACACAAAGAAGGAAAGAAGCATTACCCTCACCACCCACAAACAAGAATGGAGCCACACCACAATGATTGCCACCTTTATTACACTGTACACTGCCAACGTGCCAGCCACATGAACCTTCGCAAATGTCAGTGCCACTGTCACTCAAGTGAATGAGTACGCGTATAAACAAGATGAGCAGTCGTATCAACTGTTTTGGGAAGAGATCAAATCCTCCCAAGCCACCAACGGTACCACAAAATGGTGTCATAAAGACACCCTGCACCCTATCGCACATGCAAAGAGGAGAGATCAACCGGTCCACACCCGTCCACCTCAGATTGCACCCACCAATCGACAGACTTGCCACAATCTATGTGGCAAGTCGCCCGCCCTACCACCCACTTCATTTACTTACAAAGTTATTTTATTCACCTAAGAGTTATTTTATTTTATTTTATTTACATAAAGAGTTATTTTATAGTTTTTTTAAATATATGTCAACTGTGTTTTGGTTTTTATGTACACAGTAACATCATGAGACTCCTTCATGTCACTACAAATCATCTATCAGCATAAAAAAAAGTATATAGGTACCATATGTTTATAATTTTGTATATATTTTCCTAGCAAAAACATGAGATTAACTATCTAGAATGTCCAATCAAAGACAATCATATAGTATACAATTGGAAGTGATGTTGAATTGTCCTGTTCTCAATGCTTGAAAAGATTATGGATATAAATTAATATTTTTAGACTGCTAATGTATGTTAGTTTTTTCCATGGTTACAAGGAGACAAGGACTTGTACTAGTATGGGAGATAGGGATGGTCATGAATTACATAATTTAAATTTAGAAAAAAATATCATTTGATGGCTATCTAACTTTTTAGAAGTCTAATGCTTAAAAATTAAAAACTAATATTTCGTAGTACATAAATAGATATCAATGAAAGCAAAGATTTATCATTGTATTGTCAGTTTGTTGGTACGTAGCTCGGATCCAAGTCTAGTTCAAAATTTGTTCATGATCTAAGCCAATTCAAGGAGAAATCCACACAAAGGGCATGTTATTCATTGTGGGAACCCAACAAAGTAGCAATAATCCTAGAGCAAACTTGTTACATTCTAGACACTTTTTCTTTTTTACTTTTCTAAATCTTTTTTAGCATTTGACTTTGACGATAATGGACCAAAATGAATCCCTAACCCTAAATGTGACTTCTATTGCATTTGAAAGACGAAAAGATGCTAGTTCTACCTCATTGTGAATGCAAAACATAAAGACAATTCACTCTTGCCATCACACAAATAGAGTTGAAGATTGATCAATGAGGGTTCCAAAGTGGTTGGATTGCTATTCCTACACATGTACAAGAGCCCATTCACTGCCAAGGACGTTGTAGGGGGGAATTTCTGAAAAATAGGTAGTTCTTTTTTGTTTTTTTCCCCACCTTTTTGTTTTACAAACAAACTCTTGTTTTGTTTTTATTCTTCTATGAGTGTATCAATATGCTTAAAATATTAAATGTGATAGGTTATTTATATAGCTATTTGAATGTGTTATTTATCACACTTGTTGCCACCTAGATTACAATAGCAGCTAGTGCTAGCTCAATGGGCCAATCTCGCTTCAAAGCAAAACCAAATTCTCCTCTTTGAAATTATATTGTTATATAGCCAATTCCAAGTGGTGGGGAGTATATTTGGATTTCCAAAAGGTGTGTTGTCATATATTACAGCTCATACAGTCAAGTAAAAGCCAATTTGTGTGACATTCTTGGACAAGGCATCAAAGCTTTCCTAGAAAATAATGGTGTACCCATGTCATCAAAGCAAGTGATAGCATAGATTTAAGAGCAGAAGCAAGCAAATGAAGCAATGAGCTATAAAACAAATCATCCTTTAGCAAAGAAAGTGAAAGAATGAAGCCCCCTCTATCCCCATATAATTCAAGTGTTGTGGTAGAGAGCCACCCATTGTGTGCCACACCTCAAGAACAAACACTTACAAATAAGAGACCAAAGGGACTATTGGAAATGATGTGTCAAAATGATTTTGAGAGATTGGCAGTCAACATAGCAAAATGTATCAATGCAAATGGATACTATCGGCTTTCAATGTCATTTGCTCATCATATTGGCAAGAAATGGTAAGAAAAATTAATGAGGCTTAAAAGGGTATAAGAATCCAAGTTATGAAAAGATATGTAGCACCTTATTGGAAAAGGAGGTCAAGCTTGTAGAAGAATTTGTTGAAGCCCATAAGGGAGTTGTGGGCTAAGACAAAGGTGTCTATTGTTTCCAATGGATGGAAGGATGCTAAAGATTGGCTATTGTTCAATATGATTCCAATGTCCGATAAAGTGGCAATGTTTTTGAGAGTCGTGGATTGTGGGGGGGAGGTGAAAGATGGTCAATTTTTTTCTAAACTCATCATGACAACCATTGAGGCAATAGGGCCTCGTAACATTGTTCAAGTTGAACAATGTAAGGAATCATTGAGCAATCGGTTTGTTGGTTGACAAATATTATTTAGACATCTTTTGGACACCTTGTGTTGTCAACTCCATCAACCTTACGCTACAAAAGATTCACAACAAATGGATAGGATCAAAAAGGTATATGTAGAGACCAAAGAGATTCAAATGTTCGTCAACAACCACCACATGTCACAAGGCATATTGAAATTGTTCTTGAATCAGAGATATTGAAGGTAAGTGAAACAAAAAAAAAAATTAAGTTTCACTTTAGTTATTTAGAAATTTATTTTTTAAACTTAATTTGATTATGTTTTCCTCTTTGAAATTTAGTTTTAATTGTTTTATTGTTATTTCCTAATAGGTCACTAAGGCCCATTTTGCGTCCAGCAAAATCATCTCACGACGAATTGTTAAGGTTTGAGATGCACTTTCTAGCATGCTCATTAGCTAATCTTGGTCCATATGGAGGCAAGCCAACACTAAGAGAGCAGCAAATATTACGTGGTTGATCCTAGAATGAAAGTTGATGGGATTGTGTGGAATGTCTCCTTAGTTTCACCAGCCTTGTTTTGAATATGATCTAAATATGCCAACATGGATAAGCCTTGTTTGGGAGAGATATCAACTACATGATTGAGAAGTTGAAAACCATCATATATAAAAAAGAGCAAGATGATAAAGAAACTTTTTTAAACAAGTGCATAAAACTATTAAAAAGAGAGAGAAAACAACGACCACCCAACTACATCTTGCCTTCACATTAAGTCCAAATAATTAGTGTTGAAGTCCTTTCTATGCCAACAAGGATTGTCCCACATAAAGATTTCAAGGGATTTCAAGGTTACCAAAGGGCACAAGGTAGCATTTCATAGACTCTATCCTAATCTTGGTTTACAAGATGTAGTCACAAGTGAGTTCATTGATTTTGTACAATTCAATGGTCAAACTATTGAAACTCTTCATGACAAGTTAAAAAAGGATGCTCAAAACTAATGGTACATTCATGGCCAACAATTCCAACACCTACAGCCCCTTGCAATCAAAATTTTATCACAAGTTTTATAAAGTTTTTATCTAAAATAAAAAATAAAACATTTTTAAGTTTGAAGTTTCACTTCTTATTTTAAATTTTCTCTCTCTAATTTTGTCCCGATAGGTTGCTAGTTTTTCTGCATCTAAGCAAAATTGAAGCACATACTCCTTCATCCACTCACTAAAGCACAACTAATGGCACTAAGAAAAGGCAAACAACTTAGTGCCAACTTGCGCCTCCTTTCACACAAACAAAATGGCTAAAGGGAACAAGAGATCATGGGATGTAGAGCCAAAGCATAACTTGGATGTTTCCACTTCCAAACATGCTACATTTGAGAAGACAAATATTGTGCACATCTTTAATGCGAGTAGTAGTGGCATTGCTTATGGTTCTTCAAATCTTCCAACATCATCTAATGTCAATAATGATGATGATGTTTTTGATGACCCATATGACACTAAAACCTAATTATTGAACTTGATATTATTATTTTAATATTGAAGTTTGAACAATGAATATTTTATAATAATTGTGTTCCATCATGACATTTGAGTTTATGGTGATTTTGTTTATTATATATGTTATGTGACATTTTTTACTTAATTCCTACTTTTAGGTTGCATAAAATATATATAATTTTTTGTATGAACAAATTCAACCCTCCAAAAATAATTGCCAAATCAATAGACAAACCCTTAACCCCAAATGAAGATCCAAACTAGAACCAGCAACTTAGATCATATCGATATTTAAATCTTTGTTATAATCATCATCATTACACAAACAGAAAAATTCTAAACCATAGTGACTAGCAAATGGGAAACAATGACCAAGAAAGGTATGCCATTATTTTAAAAACATAGCAAAGGAGTACTTGGAATTGGCATATTATATATATGTGTGTGTGTGTGTGTTAGCGCTGCATACATACCTTACAATTCATCAGCACAAGATACCATCATGGAATATCCCTCTTTCCCATTTCGATTAATTAATAAATATTCAATGCATGGAAATATCTCAAGATGTTTTAGTGTTAACCTTCTTACTAGTAACTATCTGGTATTTGATAAGAAATTTTCTGCCATAAGAAGTCTTGCTGAAATAGGCTAACCAATTTTTTCGAAGGAAAATCACAAAATAACCAGCAATGGATGATTGGATTAGCGTTAGCCTCAAATACAAATCTGAACTTGAATGGAAGATACTGAACTTAAACTGAAGAAACTGAACTTGAATAGAAGAACTACTCAACGTCAAGAATGTGCACTCAAGATCCCACTGAGGGCGAGGTGCTAACATATGACAGAGTTTAAGAAATTGAAATTATGAACTAATTAGGCGGATAACCAGCCATGAGAGAACAATTCCACGCTACCACCAAACAGTGGGGGGAAAAGATTACAAATAAAGCAATTCATCCGCTGCGGCGGGCATCCACAATGCTGTGGGGATTCACCACTATGAGTGGGTATGAGATATTACAATTAAATTAACCTCACTGGCGGTAAACCATCCAGGGGACTTATGTGAGAAGAAACAGAAAGAAATTGCAGCAAATTAAACTGGAACAGTACTACTGTTTACAGTTTGTACAATGTGGAATAAGCTGCAAATTACATAGGAAATATAGAATTCTTCATACACAAGATTAAGAGATGATTTTCAATGATATTTTAACCCTCTAACAGCTGCTAATAAATCAGAAATCAGAACTTCAACAATCTGATGTAAAAACAGTAAACTGGAAATTACAATCTGCAACTGTGAGAATCAAGTAAATTATCATAACTCACTCAAATCTCCTCCGAATGGCGTGAAACGAGTTGCAAATGCACCTTACAAGTCTGGCGCCCAAGTTAGAATCCAGAAACAGCAATCAAAGTCTCCACTTTATTTGGCACGAATCCCAAGACATCATTAAATGGTACGGCCCTTGAGGAAAATCGATTTTGCAATATAAAATTGAATACTTGGAAATAAATTCCCAAACTTTGTGAAAGGTGGCGCCTTCAGTTGACTAATGCATGGCCAAAGTACCCAGAACAGAATAAAATTCGCTTTAGAAGTTATGAACAAAACTCAGCTTCAGCTGTGTAAAAACCAGGAACTTCAAAACTGTAGAATTCACCAAAATTATCAACCTTTATTGCTCAATCTGCTAGTCTGTTGTGAGAAGCAGCAATGTTCCAACTAGGTGTTATATTTCAAACACGAAATTGGGAAGGGGCTAGGAGGTAGCATCCTCGAAGCAATAGCAAAATGTCCATAGTCATTTTGACAGCATAACAGTAAGGTAATTGATGGATCCAAATGCTGGAGTCATGTCTTCATTTTATAAGAATTGAGAAACTCTTCAACTTCCTCAATGGTACGCCAAAAGACAACTATTTGAATTCTCCTTATTTTCAAATTTCATAAAATAATATTCCTCATAAAGTGGCGTCCACTTTCCTCCAAGCAATAAATTCAAAAATATAAAATATTAATATCACCTTATGACAAGGCGTACCCTTCAAGTCCCCTTTTTAAAACAACTTGCAAGTTGTATCCTTAGGCCAAGGGGTGGTCAATTGAAAAATATAACACTTATGCCAATACTTAGTAAATTTCAACAATTAAGGCTTGAGAGGAAGATATTGAAACAACCAATAACATGCTCAACTGAAGTGATTACTGAAGACAACCAACTGCATACTACCACAACTATCATTTACTAAAAATAGTAAATAAAATGAAATGCTACAAAAGCCAAGCCCATGAAACCCTAATTTCCACCTCATTCCAGTCTACGGGTTCCGGAATAGACTGAAGAATGCCAATGCTGATCACTGATGAGAAGGGGACATTACACTTGCAAATTTTCAAGCAAAAGAAAGAAACTTACAAGTCTAACAATATATTGCTTTACTTCTTATAGCAATTGTCAACTAGATATCAGCACCTTAGGAAAATACCAATGTAATTTATACAATATAATTAAGAAACTTCAATTGGAAGCTTCCCAATTTTCAAAGGACATTTCCAAGATAAGAATAGAGACTCTACGAAAACTTCATCTGGAGTCTATCAACATTTAGAGAAATCGTCATATGGATTTTTGAGATAGTGACACATTTCCAATAGAAGAGACTGAGTACAAAGAGTTGTTTCTCTAAACTTTCAAGTATCCACTTTTTCTAATTTTATGCAACAAATTCTTTTGTGGGGATTAATTAGGGGATAAGGCCCAGCTTCATTCTCAAAAACATTTTTTTTTATTACAAACTAGATGCTTAAATTACCAAAAAACAATCCTATATGTATAAACCTTGCCAATGTGGCTTTTCTAGATAGAAATATTTTAGAAAATGCAAACAAAAGCATTTATTTATTGGTTTTCTCCAGAACCATTTATGGATAGGAAATGCTAAGGTGATGGGGGGGGAAGTGGAATATTTTGGGTAAACCCTCAAATGGTGACACCTTTCCTTCACTATGATGGGTTGGAGTATTCCTTGGCCATCTTTATCAACTCCTCTTCCATCATACCCCATCCTTGCAAGCAAGCTTGAACCTATAATCTTGTTGTGTTCTTCAAACTTATAAGTGGAATCATTAGTTTTCAAACCATTGAAGCAAACTTGTTCATGGATGCTCTTGCGTACCTTTCCAATTGTTTTTTCTTCCTGAGTAGGGACTGGTCCACTCTTCATGCTAGATTTCACCTTTCTCTTCTTGGAGCTTTGATGGAAGTGCATCCTTCTCTATCAGCTCATGTTGCAATTGTTTACATTTATCTTGCAACTATGTAATCCTCTCACTCATTTGTTTTCTCCCATAACCAACTCATGGCTTTCTACAAGGTCTTCAAGCTTCTTCTTTTGAGATTTTCTCATTGCTGCTCCTTTGCAACTTGCATACCTTGAAAAGAATTTAAAAAATAAGGATTGTATACAGAAAACCTTATGTGTTATAGCCTAAATGTCTCATACAAGCACCAAAGGACTTGTGGTTCAAATACCAATTGATCTATAACTTCCCCTTAAGATTTGGTTAGAAACTAGGAAATCAAATATTTGACACTACTATACTACTGGAAATCCAAATGACAGCAGAAAATGGAGGAATTAGAATGCAACTCTACGCAAGAATGAAATAAAGAGGCCCCATGCTGGGCTTCACCCAAAGCATGGCCAAAGAAAAAAAGAGCAGCCACATGGGCAAGAGAAGCATCAAAAAGAACCAAGTAACAAGGAGTAGCAGCCTCCTTAAGAATCTACACCACCAATGTATGGTAAGGGTTTGACTTACGATGCTTGGATAAAGCACACACTTAATTTGCTAAGAGATAAAATTGTAGTGTTGGTATTTGTATGGGCAGACAGTTGTTGGTCTATGGAGCCTGTTTGGACTTTAGAGTTAATATTTTGGCCACTTTGCCCGACACAATTTCCCCCCAAACTAATTAACGGGGGAGTGCATGGGGGGCCGAGCCCCTCCAAGCAAAAATTGCCTATATCAATTTCCTAATATAATTCGATTGAAAAACAGTTTGAAACTCCCAAAAAAAAAAATGAACCATTTCTTGCTGTGTGGAAATGGAAAGATGTGGATTTGTGAAGAAGTCCGCAGCAAAACATCACATGAGAATTTGAACAGTCACAGCTTGGTGTTTGAAGCTTGTAGCAAAGCGCATGAACTGGTAATTTTGGGAACTTGTCACGATTTGGTAATGAGAGCATGTAGCAGAGTGCGTGGGAAAGTTGAGCAGTGAAAATCGTGTGCATTTGATGTTGCACATTGCAGCAGTTTGGTGCAAGTTAATTGTATTTGTATTTTTGGCTGGAATTTATAATAAAACTGGAAAGAGTTGTTTGTGGATGTAGCCCAAAGGATGAATCACATAAAAAAAAAAATTGTTGTCTTGCTTCTATGAATTTCTATTTCTCTGTTTTGTTGTTTACATCTGCATTTTAATTGATAATTTAATTCCTCGTTCCTGCCAGTAAATCCTAACAACAGTAACATCCCAAGTTTCTCTTGTAGATTGGATTTGTGTTCAAAGCTAAAATCCACTTGGTTATGCAAGAAAAGAGTAGGCTTCACTCACTAAGAGGGGAGTGTGAGAAAGCAAGTCCACCTAAGAGTAAGCAAGGGCAAGAAATCAAAATGTATGAAGTGATGCATGTTTCCAGCCCTCACATTTCATGAAAAAAAATCAAAGTTGCATGGACACGGATACGGATACGGATACGGGTACGGTATCGGATACGGATACGGCCATTTTTGAAGACCTCTCATATGGATACGTCACAATACGGCATTCATAAAACACACACATGCACACATATGTATAACATTTTTTCTTATTAGAGAAGATTTTCATTACTTTGGGAGCAATATAAACATATAATTGCTACATATTCCAAAATAATTATATTAAAATATAGTTTTATCATTAAAACAAAATATTAATTTATTATAAATAAATTTATAAAACACAAATTATTAATTTATTTTAAGCTTAATTTTAAACATAAATTTTATTTTATTTTTTTCAAAATTAATTACTGATTTATTATAAATAGATTTATAAAATAATAAATTATTAATTTATTTTTAAGATAATTTTAAACTTAAAAATTTAAAATTTAAAAACATTTGGATAAAATTTTAAGCAAATAGCATTATAAAAGGCTTAAATTTTTTAAATAGCGAATGGTTTTACTTTTAATTTTTTTTAAAAGTAAGGAGGCAGAATAATTTTTACAGACAAAGCGAATGGTGTTAATTTTTGCGCAAAGCCATAGGAATTTTTGAATTTTTCAGACGCACGCAAATATTTTCCAAACAAAGCGATAGGGCAACCACGAAGATGCCATGGTTGCACGTGGACGCACACTATTTTTACAGTCACAGCGATAGAGCAACCACAAAGACACCATGGTGCTGCAGATTCGTAGAAGACTAATGAGTACCTGTGTAGAATGATTGGATCGCTCCTCCCTCGCGTCGTGCAAAAAACGCCCAAAAAAAATCCCTAAAAAAAAACGCGCAGAAAACCCTCGAAATTCTCACGAAAAATCACTGGTGAATTTCGAATGTCGTAGATTGCTGTTCGCGGGCTTATTTATAAGTTTTAAACCAAAAAAATAAAAAAATCTTCGAGTTTCTATGCTACTTTTAAATTATAACTTTAGTTGTGTTCAGATTCGCCACTTATTTTTTGGAAAGCCGAATCCCTGCGAATCCGCACTGAAAAGGCAAATTTCCAGCACATTTGGGCACGGTATCTTTGCCGTATCTATGCCGTATCGTATCCGTGCCCATTTCAGATACGGGGGCACGCGTATTTGCTGGCTGACGGTGCCGTATCCTGCAACTTTGAAAAAAATTGTAAAAGTTACAAATCCAAATTTTATCGATAGCAAGCATGGGTGGTGTAGATGTTATAGTTGCATAAAGGCATATTCTTCTAGCAATAAAAATCATGTAGGAGCTACATGGGTAGAGTGTATTGTTGACAAATGTTGTAAATTCATATGTTCATGTATCCTGCTATCAGACAATGAGTCTCTTCAGCAGGTTCTTGTAATTTGTATCTTGCCCTGGGGTTGTGCGCCTCTGTACTACTGCAAGTCCTTTGTGTCTTGCCCTAAGGTTGTGTGCCTTAGCTTGCAAGTCCATAGGAAGTGAGCCTTAAACAACATTGTAATCTTTTTGTAAGCAGTGAGCTTCCTATATTGAGAGTTTTCCCTCTATGGTTTTTTCCTTCTTGGGTTTTCCATGTAAATCTGGTGTTATCTTGTGCATGTGTGTTCATTGTCTTATCTTTCATTGTTGTTGATTTGATTAAGTGTTGTTAATCTGGTTAAGGGTTGTTGATCTTGTCAATAGTTTGAATTTGTATATTGTTGAAGGGTTTAAGATCTAAAAGGTTTAAGTTTTGATAGATACTGATTCACCTCCCCCTCTCCCGCCCGCCCGCCCTCCCTCCGTCCCGCCCTTCTCAATATCTAGGTGTGTTCAACACCTTCTACATATGACGACTCTTTAAGTTTTTTCCTTATACAAGCACAAACACCTTTATTATGTCAAATGTCATTCTACAATGCCTTCAATGCTTCTCCTCTTGCCCCGAGTAAACATAGGTTGCACATAGTTGTTGACAGGTATATGGATAAATGCAAGTGATACAATAATCCTTCAACGTCTTCTTGACTATATCCAGTCATTGCATATAATTACTTTGAAAGAAAATAGAGGATCTGCCAGCTCAGCTTTCAAACTAAAATTGATCTCTCTCCACAATGCTTAAAAAGGAAACAACAGGTCAGAAACTCTTCATTTTCCTTCTCTTACATGGATTATGCCAATCATTTATATCTTCCACCACATCTACTCAATCCAGTGATGACAAGGGCTATCACCGCGGTTATTACTCTGTACCCAACGATTTAAACTACTCCATCGCTCCAATCTTCACACCATTTTCATTTGCAAATTCCAATGCATTCATAGGCAAAAAAAATGCTTGCTATGATACCAAATAAAGGAATACAAAAATAATAATAAAACTGAAAAACACAACAAAAGATATATAAATCTTGAAATTATTCAATTGTTTTCATTTTGCATTACATTTTGAGGATATATTATTGTATATAGATATTGATAATATAATTGAAATTTACAACTGCTTATAAACAAATAACTAATTACATAATCTAATGTTTATTATCCTTCACCTTTCGGCTTAGATGCCACAAGTGAGGGGTTGTCATGTCTCGTGGGACTCAAACCAAGCGCCCCACTTTGAAAGCCCATTTGCTTTTACTACAAAATTTCATCCCATTTAAAATTTCTTTTAAGAGTTTTGCTTTCCAATTCTAAACATAACAATTTATTGTAACCTCTTGTACTTTTGATTCCCACTTTGTGTCTTTGGTATGATCCATTTTGATACTTTATTTATTCCTGACCTGGTTTGTATGTACTTAATATTTTTCTTTCTTTTGAAAGAAAGCATTCTCAGGAAAGAAAAAGGAAAAACATATGTAGGCCAAAAACAGTTAAGAAAAAACTAAAAGCATGCGATATGAAAACACATTGATCGGTAAGAATGGGGTTTATTTATAGCTGTATCAACTATCAGTCATAAAAGCCCAAATGGTTACAGCATAATGGTAAATGAGACACCCATAAGGGTGTGACCAGGGCTTCAAAACCCTTTATCATAATAACACAGTTATAACTCTGTCAGATGTGGCGAGTTTGTGGAATACAAATTCCATGGTACAATCAGTGTTCATAAATCTTAACAATATAGTCCAAGCTTACACATGTTCATAAATCAAACCCCCTAACTTTAAAGACATCCCATAACAAAAACCCCCAAATTCAAACAAGAAAATTAAAAAATCTCAAATATAAAAGCCCAATGAGATTAAATCCAAATGTAATTGTAATGAGAGGCCCTGTAAGGGACATGCCCAAGTTCAATCCCCTTCAATTGCAATAAGGCATGCCAAACCTCTAACAAACTCATGGCGAGGTGGGGGTGTAACAATTATATTATATAAGTCACATTCAGATATCTTAAGAATGTATTTCAAGCTTTCCCATGCTTAGAAATCTTAAGAATGTACCCTAAGTTTACCCATATTTACAAATCTTCACCCTCACTGCATTAAGAGGCCACACATAACTGGACCCAACATTTATCACTTGTAAAAGAAAAACATCCCCAACCCAAACACATCAACCATAACAACATTTTAAACATTACACTTTAAACCTCAACCTTGCTTAGATTTTATCAAATAAATTTCAGCATACGTCTAGTGAAGTTAAAATCTTCATGACCAAACAAAATGACCTAAAAAAGCCCGAGTTCATTGCATCTCAGAGCTTAAACAAGGGTAAACATTAAACAGAATACCAGATAGAAAATCACCCCTTAGACCTCAAGATGGCTTTGATTTTATTAGAGGAATTTCAACACACATATTCTGAAACAGGAGGATAGCAAAATTCTTTATATGATATATCCAATTAAATGGCATAGAAAAATCTGAGTTCACTTCATCTCGTAGCTCAAAACAAGTTTTACACATAGCACAATATCCCTTAAACCTCAAGCTGCATGAGATTTTATCAAAAAAAATCAGCATGCACCCATTCGGAAACTGTGGGAAGCTAAATCCTTATACCAGTATGAAATGACATCAAAACTGGACAGAAAAATTAACTGGAAGATAAAATAGAGTAAAACATTAACTTGGGGACCACATAGAACATTACTTCTTAGACTTCATAGGCCAGATTTTCATCTTATTAAATGAATTTCAGCATATACCTATTCTGAAACAGAAGAGTAGCTAAATCTTTATCTGCAATTGAAAGGATCCACAAAAACCTAAGCTTAGTCCATCTCAAAGCTCAAAATAGGGTAAGACATGTATACAATATTACAAAGTATGTAAGAATAAATAAATCTTGAAACATAAAGTAAGGAAATGAGTATTAGAAAAGCTTTTAAACCCAAATGAGATACCCTACAAAACTCAAAGTACATCATATCTCAAAGCTCAAAACAAGGTAAAATATTGAATTCGCGCATATGGACAGAGACAAAGGAGAAAACTAGAGAAAAATTTAAAAGAAGTAAATGGCTATTGGTAAATATTTTATACCCGGATGATTTAACTTACAAAAACTAAATTCATGCTATCTTGGAGCTAAAAACGGGTGACACATGGAATTCCGACATTACCTACAGAGTTGAAAGAAAGGATTACGCTGGGAAAAACCTTGAAAGAAGAAAATTGGGTAATGCTAAATATTTAAAAACAGATGAAATAAGCTACGAAAGGCAGTATATCACATCTTGTAGCTCAAACAGGATAAAATACTGAATTCAAACATTCGTAGAGAGTCAGAAAACAACACATAGACGTGTGTCACAAAAGAAGAAACTGGGTATTGGTAATTTTTATGCCCAATTGAAACAACCTACAAAAATGTAAGTGCATTCTAGCTCAGAGCTTAAAACAGGGTAAAACATTGAATTCAGGCACACGTACCTAGTCAAAAAGGAAAAAGAAAAAGAAACCTTAAAAAAAGAAAGTGGCTACTCATGAATCTTTTATACCCAGATGAAATAGCCTACAAAACAATAAGTGCTTCCACCTCAGAGCTCAAACCAGGGTAAAACACTAGATTCCGGCGTATGTACAAAGAGAAAAAGAATAAACGTAGTTGAAAGATAAAAAGATGAAAATGGGTATTGGTGTATTTTTATACCCAAATGAAATAACCTACAAAAATCTAAGTAGAATCAATCTCATACTTCAAAACAGTGTTAAACATTGAATTTAGGTAAGTGTGCAGGATTTTTTCTTTTTTAAGTTCTTAAAAGATCAAAAAAAGAAAATGGGTACTGCATAATTAGAATGTACGTGTTATACCTTCTCTCTAGGGTTAGTTCGGCTCTTGGTAGAGATGAAGAGGTCATTCCTGCTTGGCTCTTCACCATAATTGGTGCGAAACTGTGGCAGAGTCATATTGAGGTCCACGTCAGTCACAATGTAGCCCCTGTCATCCAGCATTTGGAAGACGGTCCGACGGACTCTGAAGAGCCTGTGGCTTACAGGGTTGCCTTTGTCTATGAACCTGTCAATGACGCATGGCTCCCCCATTGCTACTTCTTTCTTTCTTTTGTTGCTTTCTTTTCTGGAGAGTTTTTTTTGTATGGAAGGAATGCGATTACAAAGAAAATAAGTAGTTGAGCAGCTTAGCATTGCATTGCATTCTCATTGGCACCACCTGCTTAGCATGAAAACAATCATGCATCCATTCCTTTCTCTACCATATTATCATTGGAAACAATCATCCAGCCATTCTTTTCCCTACCATAACCGCATGGAGACTTTTTCTCCTTGAGTTTTCTGTCTGCATATTCTTGAAAAGCGTCCCGGGTTTTTATATAGAACTTGGGACTATTGAAATTACTTTTGCTACCCACGTCATGAATAATAGTGACAAATAATGGTGGGGGGCAAGGCTGAATTTTGATGGCCGTATGCTCTATTTAGATAGTGATTTATCTTATGAAAAGAGACATTATAAATAGAGTGCCAAAATTTATATAGAATTATATTTATATATAATTTATATATAAATATATCTTAAAAGTACTTTTTTAAATTAGATCAATAATTAGAAACAAATGAAATAATTTTACTAAGGGAGTGTAATTTTAAGACTATATATTAATATTAGGTTTTTAAATTATCACAAGTGAAATAGTATGAAGAGATTTAAATCTAAATTTCCTTTTTAGGAAGAATAAGAATAATTTACACTTTAAAAGGTGAATTAAACAAGTGTCATGTAGTGGCTAGTTACATACATTTATATTAATATTAATAATTATTAATTTTATCTTAATTATATTATATAAAATTCAATAAAATATTAAAATTAAATATATAATTTTATTATATAAAAATATTTTTAAACTATGTTAATTTAAAACATAGTATATAATAATAAATAAATATATTTAATTTGAATAATAAATTTAACTTCAAATTTTAATTCGAACTTAGTGGATGGTATAATATCTCTCTAAAAATAAAATTAAATTGTTAAATTTGATGAAAGTTAATTTAATTTAAATATTATAGTATATGTAAAAATATATATTATATTTAGTAAGTATTTTTTTATTTAATAAAATATAATATATAATAATAAATATAAGACATATTATATAAGTAAATAGAGTATAAATAAAGATTACACATAAATTATATGTAAACGTTTTTATTTAATGAATATAATAAAATAAGTACAATTATTATATGTTATTTTATAATATATAATATTAATAGTATGACTCTCTTTTTTTATACGTAAGAGTTAGATATTTAATATTACTTATAATAAAAACTTTACAATACATCTACTAAAGCAGGTAAACCATCACTGAGGCCAAGAAAAAACTGATAAACAGTTGTAATTTGATCAAGAAGAAACCCAAAACCATCATCGAAGACCGGGATCGTGCCAAAGCTAGACATTAATTAACCACCTGGCAAAGCAAAAAACTAGACAAAATTAAACACCACCTCACAAAAAACCATTCAACTTGACAAAGGAATCGAAATCTTCTACCCAATCCAGACCATCTGCCGACACCAGCACCACTTTCCTCTTTAGGAATTCCACCGCCACCACAGAAACCATTTTCTGCCTCATGAGCTTCGCCCCTTTCAAGTCCAAAAGGAAGGGGAAAATTTTAATTGCCTCGTCCTCCTTCCATAATTTTTCTAGGTCCACTGGCCTCGGAATTCCTTTACCCACAATGGTGGCCTTTAACGTTTCATCCAATCCTCCTAACAAGTCCTCCTGAAATAGCCACTCCACCATTACCCTAGCCCCCGCCTTTAAAATGCCATTATCCAACAAAGTCGTGAGGAAGCGAGAGGGGATATACACATTATCCCTTGCATACTCCTTTCTCTCGAGATGGCCCTTCCCCAAGGCCATTTTCACTACAACCAAAATCAGAGGATCTGGGTCACAAAGAATTCACTTAAGTCATTAGTTGGTAACTTCCCTGAAAGCACATTGTATTTATGTCGTGTGCAGAGAGATCGGGGTGTCTGCATCGAACGTCTCTAGCCCCTCCACCGAAATAGAAATCATGAATTTTGAACGACCACCTGAAGCCATGTCTGCATAAAATCCAGAGCAAAAACCACATGACCCCTCACACCCAACATCGAGCACCAAAAATAACCACACAAACTTTTCCCAACCACTAGACACACTGCCTATTAATAAAGCCCACAACAAGAGAGTCGAGTACACTTCGCACAAGCGGACCATAATTTTGGTGCAAGGAAGATCATCCTTCACCACCAACCTTTATGACTAGGCTCTCCAAAAAATGTCACCTTGCCAACTGTCCCATTTGCATGTTGTCACCTTTCTCAGAGTATTGGGTCACACGAAACTCTGACATCGTCCTACCTTTCCATCATTTTAGCAATGAAGACTCTCCCCAAGCCACAATGGATCCACCTCATGCCAATCGAAACCCCTCCGCCAACGTGGAGGGTCACGCTCCCAGCCACCCACAATATTATAATTTTTAATAATATATATTATAATGAAATATATTATATGTAATTTTTCTATTTAATAAATAGAATAAAATAACTATAATTATTATATATGTTATTTTATAATAATATAATATTAATATTATAATTTTGAATTGTTATGATATATATAATATAATTATTAATTAAATATAATTTTAGTATAAATAATATATACTATTAATAATTATAAATAATATAATATAGTATATTTAATAAATATATATTATAAATCATCACAATAGATAATATGTTAATATTAAATTTTGAATTAAATGATTAGTTAATAAATATTAAAATTTATAGTTTAAATAAATATAGAATTATAAGTACAAAATGTAAAATAAAAATAATGACTAGAGGAACTCGATGAGAAAAAAAAAAGACATATTTTGGGGATAGCAAGAAGAATTTTGGATATTCTTTGAGAGTTGAATAAAATAAATAATTAAATGTGTAAAAAAAAGGACATTAATCAACTGTGTTTTATTATATCTATAAAATCTTACGGTGTATTTTTGCCCTCGGAAAAAATGCATAATATCATATTAAAATAAGATATTACATATTGTAGAAGTTGAAGAAAGCTTAACAGGAGAAAAAAAGGAAATAAGCAAAAACCAAAGTGCTACCAGAAAAAGGCAGCAGCCAGGAGAAAGAAACAAAAGGAAACCACCAAAAAGCTCACCAAAGAAATGGTGAAAGCAATCAGGAAGCAAGAAAGAAAATCATAGATCAGGAAGAAAGAGCAAAGCCACAAAAGAAAATGTGGGCAAGAGCATCATGAATGATTGGTCACAGAGAGGTTATAACACTACGAGATAGAATCCGCCAAGTGTTCAGTTAGTTCCCATCTATCCGCAGTCAAAAGTAAACCCTCCTTTGAAAGTGTATTTGCCTCCAAATTGAATTCCCTGAAAACATGTGTGAATGATATATGGACAAAGCTAAGACTCAACCTATCAATCAAAACTTTTATAAGCACGAGGATGATATTTTCAATATGATAGAGCCCCTTTATCCATTTGATGATGACCTCAGAATCACCAAAAACTTGTAATTGTTCCATCCTTTTATCCTTGGCCACAGTCAACAAAAGTTTCAAAGCCATAATCTCTGCAAAATTATTTGTACCACAGCCCAAACCAGCACTAAAAGTGATATAATGATTTGGATTGTAAAATATTATGCCACCAGCCCCGCAAAGAGCAGAATTACCTTAACAAGCCCCATCAAAGTAACCCCAAGGATGAGATTTATCAATCAATGGAGGAGTTATGGGCCTCAGAATATTCACTTTAGGGATAGTATAAAAGTGTGCAAAAATAGACTGAATCTGTGAAGTACATTGAAAGGTAGGAATCAACTTATTTTGAAAGATTGTAGCATTCCAAGCCAGCCAAATACCCCAAGCAACAAGAAGAGGTAGATTCCTGAAGGAATGCAGCAACCTATGATGATACCAATTCTCAAAACAATTCAAAAGAGTATTTTCGGCCCAAACATTCCTTTGACCAATCAATCTTCCCAAATCAAACCAAACTTGGATAGTGTAAGGACAATTGATAAATAGGTGGTCAATAGTTTCCAAATCCAACAAGCACAGAGAACAACATCCTGGACCCTGCCAACTTCTTTTTTGCAGCACATCCCAAGTCAAAACTTTGTTTTGGAGTGCAAGCCACATAAAGATTTTGGTCTTATGAGGAGCATGGATCTTCCAAATACACTTCCACCACCAACTACCAGCATCATGAATCCTAGGAGGAAACAAAGTCTTGTATCCCAAACTGACATTATACACCCCTTGGGCAGAATTCTTAGACCAGACCAAAAGATCTTCCTAGTTGTTGATTCTGACATGACTCCACTTAAGCCTGTTAACATAATCACTCCATATTTCATAATCCACACCAATCAAACCAAGCCTACCAGCAGATTTCCACCCTTGCTGCCAATAATTGGTGGTATTAGGATTAGCAGCCTGTGTAAGAGTACTAATACCTTTCTCAATCAACACATTTTTTACATCCTCGGGGAGAAGGTAATCTTCACCACAACCAACCCAAGGATCAACACCCACTCTGACATTAACACCATTCCCCACCTTCCAAGACAACCATTTACCAATAATAGGGAAAGAAGAAACAGTAGCCTTCCCGACAATAGATGCATTTCGAGAAGTTTTAATCAGACATCTAATCCAATCAATAATAGAATTAGGAGCAATGTACTTTTGGTAAAAAAATCTATACCACAAACCCCTTGTTGTGATGAGTCTCCAAACACTCTTGGCAACAAGAGTAGCTCCAAAATAAAGTATATTTTTTAGTCCCCAAACCCCTTTATCCTTTGGCTTAGATATGGACAGCCAATTTGTAAGTGGAATACTGTATTTCTCCTTTTTTCCTTTCCACAGAAATGTGAAGCATTTTTTTTTCTTATTGTTTTCAACACGCATTTGGGAATGTGAGCTAAAGAAAGCCAAAAAATAGGTATAGCTTCCAAACATATTTGATCAAAGTAAGTCTTCCCCCAATGGATAGCCATCTATTGCACCACAAATTGATACGATTTTGAACCTTGTCAATCAGCCATAACCAATCATTTTTTCCATAACCATTTGGTTTCAAGAGAAAGCCCAAGTATTTAAAACCAACATGTAGATCAAAATGCTGATAGGGAAACATAAGACGAATCCAATTTTGTAGGTCCATCTGAATTCTGCTAAGAGAGATAGAGGACTTACGTATATTGATCACCATACCTGTGGCAGCACAAAATAAGTCAAGTATCTCTTTAACCTTGATCAGTTCAACTATGGAGTCGTTGTTGAACAACAAAATATCATCCACAAAGAGAAGATGTGTAAGGATGATGGTGTCTCCAACCAAAATACCACTTATAGAACCATTTTGTTTAGCAACCAACATAGCATGACTTAATCCCTTAGCAACCAATAGAAAAAGAAGAGGTGATAGAGGGTAGCCCTGTCTCAAACCACGAGTAGGTCTAAAGAACTTTGAGGCAAACCCATTTATGAGAATGGCATATGAAACAGAGGTGATACAACCCATAATCCAATTAACTAGCTATAAGCAAAAACCAAGATGTATCAGCAATAACCGAATATATAGCCAATTCACTCTATCATAAGCCTTCGACAAATCAAGCTTCATAACCACAACCGACAATTTCTTGGTTTTTATAGTATGGATACCCTCTTGAGCAACCCCAATAGCCTCATGAATATGTCTCCCATGTAAGAAACCAAATTGTTCACACGAGATAGAATTTGACAGCACATGCTTGATTCGAATAGCGATGACTTTAGCAACAATCTTTTATATGCAATTACACAGAGGGATAGGGTGAAAGTCATCAAAGGAGTCTGGCTTGTCCTTCTTAGCAATCAAGGCGATGAATGTTGAGTTGAAAGCCCCAAATATTTTCCCAAATTGTCGAGATTGTTCGACCACACGAAGGATATCAGAACCTAGAAAATCAAAAAACCCAAGGAAGAATTCAATAGTCCAGCCATTTAGGCCTGGACTTTTGTCTTTATGAAAAGTGCCCATAACAATTTTCAATTCATCCCTCAAAATTTCTTTCATAAGTTCCTCATTAGCTGCCCCATCAACAAAGCTCAGAAAATGTGCAGCAATAATAACTATGTCAGCAATATTTTCCCTATCTGGTTCCTTATACAACTGGTAGAAATGAGTGACTCCCATATCAACAATCTCATTGAAAGTGTTAGCCATAGTACATCTGCCTTTGACATTTCCCAAATAGTGTTTTTCTTTTTACGATAATTTGCAAAGTTATGGAAATACTTAGTATTTTCATCACCATTTTCCAACGAAAGAGCCCTACTTTTTAATCTCCATTGAGCCTCTAGATCAGCCAAAAAAAAATTATTTTTTTGTTCCAACTCCACCAACCTTAATCTAGAAGCCTCATCAAAGGTAGTTTGGAAATCAGAAGCATAAAACACATCCATTTCCCGCTCCACCAAAGACAGAGACCTTTCCTGTTCCAAACATTTTTTATGTGCCCAGATAATAGTAGCCTCCTTGATATTTTTAAGGTTTTTAGTCAGTTGTAGACTAGCAGATACATTTGAACATTCATCAAAGAGAGTCCAAATATTTTTAACTAAGTTAATGAAGTCAGCATCCAAAAGCCAAGAGGGATTAAATTTGAAAGGGGAAGCAGGTTTAGAGTCAGCTTTAGCAACTTGCAGTAAAATGGGGAGATGATCAGAATCACCACCAAAGGCCACCCAAGAATGGATCTTGTCAGATTTATGGAAAAGAGAATCATGTACCAAAAATCTATCAAGTCTTTTTGCCACACGTTCAGCACCAATGCGCATATTTCTCCAAGTAGGAACAATCACAATTGGGGATAGATCAATCAACTTAGAGACCTCCAATTTATGTTGAAAAAAACTAGCCAAAGCGTCAACTCTAGCAAAATCACCCCAGACTTCTTCATTGGACATAGTAAAATTTAAATCTCCACCCAAAATGAGGTTTTCAGATTTTAAGAAAGCATTATCATAAATACTTTCCCAAAAAGACTTTTAGTTTGATGTGGGGCCATATATATTAGCCACAGTAAGGGTAAAGCCCAAATCCTTAGAAAGGAGTCTAGTACCAATGCAATTACCGAAGAAAATAGAATCAACTAGAGCCACAGTAGAGTTTTTCCAACCAGTGAAGACAATATTATCTTACGGTGTATTATATCTATCAAATCTTACGATGGTTCCACATTATTTATATTATTTAATGCAGTGGACGGGGTATTTTAGGTAGGCCATTTTAGAGAAATTTAGATGTGAGTAGTAACTAACTAATCTATTTCCATTCGCGACAATTAAATATCAATGTTTGAGGAAAACAATTTTTTCTTTAATTCCAATAATATTTGATTTGTGGAAAAGAAAACGAAATCAATGTGAGAATAAAAAAAAGGAATTCTCATATCTATGAACAGGTTTTCCTTCCTTCTTAGAATATAATAAATTTCATTTCTTGGAAAATAATAGTTCATTTGTTAAAAAATAGGCAAAATAATAGTTCAATTTTATCAAAAATAGGTAAAATAATAGTTCATTTTCACTTTTCCTAATAACACACAAAACTTGTTAGTCAATCATATTCACGAAATGAAATAAAATATTATTTTTGATTGGTTGAAAGTTAACTTATTTAGTATTGCCTACGGCAAGTACTAATAAGTATATTAAGATTTAGTAACTTTAAAATAAACAACATAATATTTAATTAAGTCTATTTATAGCAAAATATATCTTAATATTTTTTTATTTTTTTAATTTAATGATGGGATGGAAAATGAATTCATTTTATTTGTTTTAAATAATTAATGATTTGGATTGAATTAGTGGATTGAATTGTGGATGAAATGAATTAATTATTGTGATAGAAGTAAATTTTAGGTATATAATTTTATTACTATGTATTATCTCTTTTTAACCTTGTTCATATCCCAAAATATTATTAATTTAAAGTATAAAGTTTAGATCCCAAAATATTATTAATTTAAAGTATAAAGTTTAGATTCTTTAATGAGGAGCATCATAAGGGTCATGTCATATTGTATTAT
Organism: Sequoia sempervirens; assembly: GCA_007258455.2. Taxonomy (NCBI): domain Eukaryota; kingdom Viridiplantae; phylum Streptophyta; class Pinopsida; order Cupressales; family Cupressaceae; genus Sequoia; species Sequoia sempervirens. Next base: position 7,706 of record VDFB02383875.1, on the reverse strand, counting down.
CCAATATTTTTCTTTTGATGTTTTGGTTGTTCTTTATCTTGTTTCTTTTTATGTTTTCTTGTATTAGTGTTTATGTTGTGAGTAATTACTAATTAACCATTCATCTATTTTGTTCTTGTGTAACTTATTAGAGCCTAGTTGATTTGTGCAACCTATGAAAAGAGGTTTTCTACATGCATCCTTGTTATAATTCCTTCATGGTAACACAACCTTTATTGGACTTATATTGACTATCTACAACTATATAAATGGTTGGACTGGTGTTGTAAGGATGTGCAAGCTCATAGCATCATTTTTCTATGACACAATATCCTTCTACCATTTTTTTAGTCACATGTTCACCCTTGCAACTATTTCCACATGTCATGTCATTGCAAGTTCTAAATATTCAATTGACTGGCGGATTTTTTTGGCATCTAATAGTTGGTTTCCATGTGAGAGATAAAGAACTAATTAAAAGTTTCTTATTAGTGGCCATTGTTTTTCAATTCAAATTTATATCATTGTGATTTTTCAACTTCTTCGAGTGGAAGTTACTTATGATTGATGACATTGGGTGAGTTAAAATCCAAGATTTTGTTCATAAGGAAGGCTAAGAATCTTCATCAGTCATTTACTTAAGCTAACAATTTGATAGAAAACAAGCTCAACAATTTTGGAGAGAAATAACTAATTTTTTGGTAAGGTTGAGACTATGATGCAAAGAGTCATTGTATAGGTTGGACATTTGAATATTGATGGGTTTCGTAAGCCATTAATGAGGGCACATGTCTATAAATTTCTACAACTACATAATAAAGTGTCATGCTTCTATGTTTCCACATTAATATTTTGTGTGCTTTTGTTCTAACTCTACTCTCATTACATTCATTTGACCCGTCTATGATAATACATTATTTTTAAATTAAAGTTCTCATGCTCTTTAATAATCGAGGGTTGATTAACATGATTAAGTGGGTATCTTAAAATTTTATTCATTTTGATATACAAAATGAAGATTTTAAAATGATTATGAATAGAAAAACTTAAATCATTAGAGGTTATTCTTCATTTTAAATATATTTATATTTCCTTCACCTCTTTATTAAAAGGTTTTGCTTTAATAAATTAATTGTTTAAAATAAAAATAAATATTTAAATTGGTTTATTATAATAAAATTATGGTTGAGGATCAAATGAACAATCATCTATTATTGAATTGGATTACTATACATAAACACAATTTCAAGCCAAATTTTACTCTTAAATATTTCTTTACTTTATTGATTTCACAAAAATGTACACACAAATAACTAGTTTGGAGAAAACATACACAAAATTTCATTATAAAGAACTTATAAGATTAATTATCAATCATTTGAAAGAAATAGATAAACATGTCACTCTTATGATTGCTTTAAAATTAGAAATGGAAATAAACATTTTTTACTACACTTGAATTATGTTGTTTTAGAAAGATATATTTTACAAGTTGCATTAAAAAATTTGAGTCTCATTCTATATCTACTTCCAAAAATATAAAAGAAAGGATGATCATCTTTACTCTAACAAACTTTCACTCTTTGGTCAACTAGAGATGCTTCAAACCCTTTTGATCTATAAAGTAACTCTTTTTTGGTTAAAATTTTAACATCAAATTTGGCCCTTCAAATTCAATGTAGAAAGGTCACTAATCCTCTCTTTCCTTAAGGCAAATTATGTAAATGTGCACTAAGGGATTTCAACTAAAAAATCATGGTCACCTATACAAATGTGTGTATGTGTATGTGTATATGCATGTGTATATATGTATATGTATATGTATATGCATATGTATATGTATATGTATATGCATATGTATATGTATATGTATATGCATATGTATATGTATATGTATATGCATATGTATATGTATATACACATACACACATGTATGTATGTGATGCAAGATCATCCACGGTCAATGTCAATCATCATCAACCAAAAAGAAAGTATTTTAATTTCCTAAGATTTGGTAATTTTAGGGGATTGGAAGAATAAAATTCTGGGAATATTCAGGCCTAAAATAATGAAAAAATAGTGGTCTTGCCCATGTGTTGCAAAGAATCTCGGTGTGGGGAGATAGTTTAGGAGGCAATTTGAGAGTGTGAAATTTCAAAAAGAAAGGAAGAAACAGTGGATTTTTTTGGGGTTCTCAGGGTGGGAGTTAAACTCGTTAGTGCTCTCGACTATAGCATGAATTGGGCACCATATTACATTGTTGGTAGTTCTTTTAAGATTGGAGCCCCTATTTTGCCAAGGTGGAATCAATTTGTTGCTTGTTTCATGGCAGAACTTTTCTTGGGAGTGGTTTTTATTTTTCTTTTCTTGAGAATTTAATATTTTCTTCACACATTTTCAAAGATTTTCCAAGTTGGGTGTGGAAGATGGGTGTTACAAGAAATAGAGGTATTGGAGGCATTATTTAAGGTGATTTTGATAATTTTGGAGTTCATCATTTTCTAGATTTTTGAGGAAGAAGAAGAAGTAGGAATGGATTTTTCTAGGAGGAAGAGGAGAAGACATTTTGTTGCAGGTTTGAAGGTGTGTTGCAATAGAAAATAGATTATTATATCCATGATTGAAGATCAACAAACTTGGTTGTTAAAGAATGTTGATTGGAGAGTCGATTTCACAATGTAGAAAGATGATTTGAAGGAGAAGAATCTGTAGTTTGCTTTGAAGTTGTTTTATGTCACATAGAAAATTTATATCTATTTTCTAATGATTTTCTTCAACTTGTAAGGCTACACAGACTTATGTAATTTGATTTATTTGAAGTTGTGAAACAGTGTTGCAAGTTGAATAGAGAAGTTAAGGTCTATTGTGCAGGTACTGCATATGTTTGTGTGAACAGATGTTAGAAAGATTTTGTAGGATTGTAGGTCCTTACTTACATTTGTGTCAAATAGGATTTCTTCAGGTTTTGGGCAGTTTAGGAAGCCAGTTCTGGAACCCATTGGGTTGTGTCCTCAAAGGTAACCCAGCGAGGAAAGAGGTAAGAAATTGAAGTAGAAACCAACATAGCATGGATTATTTTAGAACCTCTAAGGAGAGAATTCCCTAAGTGGAAGTCAGTCAGTGCCAAGGTGAGGCCAGTGGGCAATCAAAATTGGTCAATCATGAAATTTACAAAGACAAAACTAAAGGGACATGCTAGCATTTGGTAGAAGGAAATCCAAATTGAAAAAGGGAGGGGAAAAGATAAAATTGCTAGATGGGTTAGAATGGTGGAAAAGATGAAGAGGCAATTCATTCCTGTAGATTATGAACTAGAGTTCATCAAGAAGATGCACAGTCTGAGACAAGGAATAAGAATTGTAAAAGAGCATACTGAAGAATTCCATAGTCTTGATTAGAACAAGACATGTTGAAGCAAATGAGGAGAAAGTAGCATGTTACATCAATGGGTTGAAGCCTAGCATACAAGAAGAATTAGCATTAGTGAGAATGTGCACCATAGAAGATACATATCAATTCTCACTAAAGGTGGAAGAAAGATTAAATAGAAAGTTTGAAAATAAGCAAAGAGGAAGAGGTTGTGGTGGAAGAATTGGACAAAGGTCTTATGGAGGACAAGACAATAATTAGAAAAATTAGAAAAATGAAGATCATGGCAGTAACAAAAATAAAAAATTTGATCATTCTTATAACTCTTGAGAGCAAAATTTCAAAGGGAGAGGAAGATTGGGTAGAGGATTCAAAAGAGAAGGTTTTCATGGAACATGTTTCCAGTATGGTGAAGAGTGCATCGAGCTTATGATTACCAGGTCATAATCAGAAAAGAACCAATAGGATTGAAAAAATGCAAGGGCAGAAAATATGAATGAGGAAAATGCAAAGTCATCACATTCTGAAGAAACAGAAAGAGAAGTCTTAATAACTAGGAGATCCCTATTGAATGGAGATAATGAATATGTTCAAATAAAGAATTTGTTTAAAACAAGATGCAAATGTGAAGGAAAGGTATGTAGTGTTATCATAGATAGTGGAGGCACTAATAACCTCGTATCTTAAGAAATGGTGAACAAGTTGAAGCTAGAAATAAGAAGGCACTTGCATCCATAAAGGATTGCTTGGATTCAGAATGATCAAAAACTTTTGGTCAGGAAGCAAAGTTTGGTAAAATTTAAAATAGAAGGTTATAGTGATGAAATTATGTGTGATATTATACCTATGGATGCTTGTAATATTTTGTTGGCAAGACCTTGAAAATTTGATAGGAAAGCAATGCATGATGGGTATGCCAATACATACTCATTGACGAAGGATGGAGTGAGACACAAATTGAAACCATTGAAAGAGGAAATGGGTAAGGTTTGCAGCAATGCAATGGTTTGTTTAGTTGATGCTAGGAAGTTTTTAGATGACATGAAGCATGAAAATGTTTGTTTTACTTTGATTCCAAAAACTAACCAAGAAAAAGTGGAAGATGTTCTTGTGGAAGTTACAGATTTTTTGCATGAATTCCAAGAAATTATTTTCAATAATGCACCAAAAGGATTACCACTTGTGAGAAGGATAAGTCATCAAATTGATTTGATACCAAGGGAAAGTTTTCCTAATAAGGCAGCCCACAAATGTCTCCTCCAAGAGTGAATAATTGAATACACAAGTAAAAGAACTGTTGCAAAAAGGTTTGATTAGATAAAGCTTAAGCCCATATGTAGTGCCTACGGTTTTGGCACCAAAGAAAGGTGGAGAATGGAGAATGTGCATGGATTCAAGGGCCATTAAGAAAATCACCATCAAATACAGATTTTTATTGCCTAGAATGGATGATATTATAGATTGCTTAAGTGGAGCTAAGTACTTCACCAAGATTGATTTGAAGAGTGGTTATCATTAGATTTGAATCCGAGAGGGAGATGAATGGAAAACAACTTTCAAGACTAAAGAAGGTTTGTATGAGTGCTTGGTCATGCCTTTTGGGTTAACCAATGTGCCTAACACATTTATGAGATTGATGAGTGAGGTATTGAAAGAGTTTTTGGGAAAATTTGTGATTGTATATCTTGATGTTATTTTAATCTTTAGTAAGACATTAGAAGACCATTTGATGCACATTAGATTTGTTTTTGAAAAATTGAGAGAAGAAAAATTGTTCATTAACTTGAAGAAGTGCAACTTTATGAAAAGAGAGTTGGTGTATTTGGGATTTGTTGTCTTAGGAGATGGAATCAAAATGGATCCTGAAAAGGTGAAAGCTATCCTAGAATGGTCTAAACCTAGAAGTGCTATAGAGGTGAGATCATTTCATGGTTTAGCAAGCTTTTATAGGAAGTTTATAGAGGTTTTTATAGTATTTGTGAACCACTAACTAAGACCATGAGAGGAGACAAGAAAGAATTCAAATGGACTATAGGGGCAGCAAGGAGTTTTGAATTGTTGAAGACTAAGGTGACAAAGCAACCTATTTTAGCACTTCCAAATTTTAGCAAGTTATTTCAAGTAGATCGTGATGCAAGTGGTAATGCCATTGGAGCAATTCTAAGTCAAAAAGGCAAACCCGTTGCTTACTTTAGTGAGAAGTTAAATGATGCAAAGAAGAAATATTTAGTTTATGATCAAGACTTTTATGCCATTGTTCAATCATTAAAGAAGTGGAGACATTATCTCTTGCCTAAGGAGTTTGTTTTGTTTACTGATCATCAAGCACTTTAATATTTGAATAGCCAAGGGAAGTTAAATCAAAGTCACATAAAATGGGTAGAATTTTTGCAAAGTTACACATTTGTTTTGAAGTATAGGAGTGGGAAGTCTAACAAAGTTGTTGATGCATTGAATAGAAGACAAAGTTTGCTAACTAAAATGCAAGTTGAAGTGGTTGGATTCAATGAATTGGAGTTGTATAAAGAAGATCCTAATTTTGGAGAGGCTTGGAGAGCATGTAAGGATTTTGTTGCAGGTGATAAAACAAAAGGGTTGGATTATTTAATTCAAGAGGGTATGTTTTTTAGAGGTAATCAGTTATGTATTCATAGAAGTTCCATGAGAATGAATTTAATTAAGGAAAAACATAGTGGAGGAATTACATGACATTTTGGTTTTGATAAAACCATAGCACTTGTTGGAGAACATTATTTTTGGCCTCAATTGCAGCAAGATGTTAGGAAGTATGTTTAGAGTTGTAGGATTTGTCAAGTAGCAAAAGGAACTAGTCAAAACACTGGTTTATATCAGCCATTATCGGTACCTAAGAGGCCATGGGAAGAGATTAGTATGGAGTTTGCTTTTGGTTTACCAAGGACACAAAAGGGATATGATTCAATCTTTGTGGTGGGGAATAGATTTTCTAAGACCGCTCATTTTATTCCATGTAAAAAGACTAATGATGTGCATATTGCACAATTGTTTTTCAGGGAAGTAGTGAGGCTACATGGTCTACCAAAGAGCATAGTTTCAAATAGAGATACAAAGTTAATGGGATACTTGTGGAGGACATTATGGAAAAAGCTAAGACTGGTTTGAAGTTTTGTTCAGCTTACCATCCACAGATGGATGGGAAAATAAAGATTGTGAACAAAAGCTTAGGCAATTTGTTGAGAAGTTTGGTTGGAGACAAGCCAAAAGGGTGGGATTTAGTTGTACCTCAAGTAGAATTTGCATATAACAACTTGGCCAATAGGAGCATAAATAGATCACCATTCCAAAAAATTTATGGTGGTAGCCCAAGTGATGTTTCATATTTAAGAAAGATGGATAACATTGACAAGAAAAGTGCAGAAGCAAAGGACTTTACCGAACACTTGAAGAGCATACATGAAGAGGTAAGAAAGCATATCAATAAAATGAATTTTCAATATAAGTCTAAGGTTGATTTGAAGAGGAGGCATATAGAATTTCATATTGGAGATGAAGTTATGGTATATTTGAGAAAAGAAAGATTTTCAGTGGGTACTTACAAGTTAAAAATGAAGAAATTTGGGCCTTGCAATATTGTAAGTAAGCATGATTCAAGTAATGCATATGAAGTAGAGTTTTCTAAAGAGCTTAATATTTCTCCCATATTTAATATTTCAAATTTATCAAAATATCATGAAGGTGAATTTTAGATAGATTTAACAGGAGCACAGTTGAACATTCCAACACCTACTTCGGAGGAGGAGATGAGGAAATTTTGGACAATAGGGTGAGTAGGAGCACAAGAAACAAGCAGTACTTTGAGTATTTGGTAAAATGGCTTGGGAGACCAATTAAAGACTCATGTTGGTTATCAAAAGTTGAGGTTAACCATCTTGGTTTTCCTCTTGAGAAGTGACAGGGTCACTTTTCTTTCTACCATGGGTGTTCGATGCTAGAGCATCCACAGTCACTGGCAATCCTCATCAACCAAAAATAAAGTATTTTAATTTCCTAAGGTTTGGTAATTTTGATGTTGGAGAATAAATGCAATGTTAGGCCTAAATAATATATTAAATAATTGATTTTATTATAATATTGCAAAATCTTGGTGTGGAGATAGTTTAGGAGGCAATTTTGAAGTGTAAAATTTAAAAAGGAAACTGGGCATGGATTTTTGGGGAGTTACAAATGGAGACAACTCATCAATGCTCCTCAACTGTAGCATCAAAAATTTTGGTGCACATATTGTCTTGACTGATGCTTTTTCCAAGATTGGACCTATTTGCAAGGAGTGGGAATCCAATTTGTTACTTATTCTTGGCAATTTCTTGGGAGTGGCTTTT
>VDFB02383873.1:0-30494 GCA_007258455.2 Sequoia sempervirens | reverse complement strand
TTATAAGGTAACAATTCATCTGAGGTCATTGGCCTTCCAAATATTATATTGAGTAAACCTAGAGATACAACAGTTGAAAGGTCTGGTACTTATGAAGATAAATCAAGTCAGATGAACCTGGAGAAGAAGAAAAAAGATATTGAAGAAAAGGTTGAAAAGATGAAGGTTGAGTTGGAAAAGGAGTTTGGTATTGATAGATCTATATAATAGCTTATTTTCTGTTATTTTATATAGAATTTAAGATGCTTTTAAACACACTTTCCAAACAATATTCCACATTATCTATCCTTTTATATCTATTATGTAGACTTAAACCCAAAGACATGATGATGGAATTATGGTTATAATAAATTAACATTAAATGGTTTATATGAATATGTGTATGGAATGTTGATGGAATGCTATGTTTAATTGTGATAGTTATCCTTGTGTATATTTTTTGTGAAACTAACGTGTTTGCAAGATAAAGAGGAACTGTGGCACATAGCAGTTGTAGGATGAACCGGTAACAAAAGGAATGTTGGACACCAAAACAAGGGAAAGTCCAAGATGAGATGAACATGACAATCATTAATTAAAGGCACTTAATGAAGATTGAATGCATGTTATTATGATCAATTAATAGACACTGAAGAAGAGGTATCCTTCACTTATGGAATTTTGATAGATGGTTGTATGTTTGCATGCATTCTATTTTGAAAAAGTTCTAATCTTGATAGGATTCTCTTCCTTTTTAGTTATAGGTTGAATTATTTAGTCTTAATTATATGCTCTATTATTTGGGAATGGAATTAATGATTTTAGTTAAGTTGTTTTGAATAAAGATTCCCTCAACTTGTATATAGTTGTTGGTTGAATCTATAGGATAGTTAGTTGGTTTTTCTCAGTTTTATGTTATTAGTTGCTTTTAGTTTGAAGACATGAGATATTCAAAATGATTGAGTACAATTTGTGCAAAGATCTTTTGTAATATTTTATGTTATGCAATGCATGAAGGTCAATTTATGGGATGCATATAATCTATTAGCTAGATTTGGGTTTAGTTAAAGTGAGAACAACCACTAGAGCAAGCCACTCAAGGTATTATTTCTCACTTCATCTTTCAGATATTTATTTCTATTTACTAGTTGTTATTAGTTCATTATTATTTCATGAATCATATTCAAGTTAATTAGTATTTCATATCTTGCTTATTGTCAACGAATGCTTATGAATACACATGTAACAATTAATTAATAACACTTAAAAGGATAGTTTATTTGAGTTATTGAGTCTTTATTAGTTTTTAATTGATACAAATTTATTCTATTAGTAGCAATTTAGCTACAACCTAAGCTGCAGGTACCCATAACTAGTTATGATTTCTATTTTTACTACTTTTTAGTTCTGTGAATTTTTAGCAATTAAGATAACTTAAATAAGGTGGTTTAGGTAGTTTCAGTCATTGAATACATATATAATGTTTCACCATCACAATCTTACAAGCCTTAGGTTGATAATTTAATTTAGTCTTAAACAATGTTAAGTGGACTATTCAATTAGTTAAACCTCTATATTGTGTAAGCTCTACAAAGTTTATAACACATTATATTAGACTTTACATTTTTGGTGCCATTGTCGGGGATGGTGCTATCTTCATAGACTTCTTTTTTATAGCTTTCATAGTTAATTTCACTTTCCAGTATTAGAAATATTAGATACAATCTCCTTGCAACACCAAAAATACACTTATCATTGTGTAGGACTATTGAATCTAAAGCCATATTTCATGTATGTGGAGGGAGAGAGATTCCCTGGGTAGATTCCTTCCCTCTGTATTCTAGGAAGCTATAGAAAAAATTGGTTAATATAGTACTCAAAGAAAAGGTACCACTGAAGAAGAAATTTCCTTTTTATCTACATCTAACACACATATAGAAGGGATATACCACACCACAGGTGATGTAGAAGATGATGATGTTGAATGAACAACATTTGAGTTCCCTATCATTGACCAACAAAGGGTTGCAGTGCTAAATAACATTCCTCCTTTAGCATTACCATTCTTCTATGGGTTAATAACTAAGGACCTAGATACATTCCTCTTTGAATTTGATGTCCTATGCAGAAGTTACAACTATACTTTTGATGCACATAGGCTAAATATTTTTCCTTCCACCCTAAAGGATACATCTCTAAGTTGGTTCATGGGATTAGGAAAGGATGCTATTCCTGATTGGGACACTATGAAGACATTGTTCTTAGAAAATTGTCAAGAATACTATAGGGGACTTGACAAGAGGAAGGATGACATTTTTAGAATGACATAAAAGGATGACGAATCCTTGGAGGATTATGTGGAGATATTTCTATTTGTTCTAAAGAAAATTCCACAAAACAAGTTGTCAGAAGAGTCTCTCAAGTTAGTCTTCTTGAGAGGAGTAAATGATGACTACATGGATGCCTTGAACCTCATTATCTAGGGAGATATTTATCAGCTACCATTACAAAAATTTGTAAGGTCTATCTGAATTATTCTAGGAGATTCACTAAAAGGCCAAGAGGAGATAAGACATTAGTTATGGGTAAATCATCTAATGGAGTTTCAAAGATTGAGGTAAGAAATTTGTTATCCAATATGAAGGAGGATATTATTAATCATCTTGCAACTTAGTTGGATACTCTCCACATTAATAAAAAGTAGGAGGAAGTTGAGGCTATGATTACTGAATATTGTCCAAGTTGTAGGCAACGAAAAGCAAATTGCAAATGCAAAAAAGTGGCTAGTATCTAGCAAGATAAAGTTTTGAAACCTGATTTCTAGCCAATTGAAGGAGATGATGGACATCTCTTATATATAGCACAAAGGAAGCTATGGCAATAAAGAAAAGGTATGCCACAAGACCCTCTTAGCTTTAATCCATCCTTTCACATGGGGAATCAATTTTTTTTGGTTGGAACTCCTAGCCCTGGCAAATAAATCCAAACTAGTGGAATAACCCTCAACAATGTCCACAAGCCCAACCAAATTAGATCCAATAGCCAAACCCTTTGATACAACAAAAAATTCAAGGTTCCACTTATAATCCACAATGGCCAACCCAACAGAACCATTGGCAGCCTTAGTGGTAGAAAGGCCAGCAATGGCAATAACAAAATATGAACTACTAGTAGCCTATGCTCCCTCCTCCATGCTTTAATGCCTCCATAAAATCCTACATCCCAACACCTAAGCAGCCACAAATACCTACCCAACCTACACCTATCCCTAACACTAAGCCTATTCAACACGCTTATACTAACGAAGCTATGCAATACCCCACATATGGGGTAGAGGTGAGTGATGTCCACCTCAGATCAAGAAAACAACTTGCTAGACCTTCATCCCCCCAAATTATAGAAATGGAGGATGAGGAACCTACAATTGAGGCTTTTAAAAATCATCTTTTGAATATAAGTCAAGTCAGGTACACCAAACTATCTCAAGTCCCAATCCACCTCTTCCTAAATGCCTAGCTATTCAAAGGCATCACACACAGGCTAAGATAGATCTTTTAGGCCAATTGAAGAGATGTGAGCATCAAGATTCCCCTTATCCAAGCTATCAAATATATCCCTATCTATACCAAAACTATAAGGGATCTATGTCTTAAGAAAATAGGAAGGAAAAGATCCCCAAACAGTTCATGTCTGGGGAAATCTTATAGATATCATGTTAGGGAACATTACAATCCCTAATTATATAGAACTTGGTAGTCTAGTTGTGGATGTTAAGATCAATGGAACCCTCATTAAGAATACTTTGATAGACTTGGGGGTAGCAATCAATGTCATAAAAAAGAGATAATGCAACTACTTTAGTTAGTCAACCTCAAGCCCACATAAACTATTTTGCAACTAGTTGATAGGTTCATGATCAAACTTGAGGGAATTATTGAAGACCTAGTCATTGCATTGGATTCTTGGGATTACCCTGCTAACTTCATGGTGTTATAACCAAAATTTAATCTTGCAGGTTACCCACTCATCCTAGGTAGACCTTTGTTAGCCACAATTAGTGGATTTATAGGTTGTAGGTCTGATCAAATGATAGTATCTAATGGGAGAGTTACAAAGAACTTGGTTATTTATCCACTAGCCCAACCATATGTTGACTTTGAGCAACCTATTTGGCCCGATTTGGATGACAAGGAGGATAACTATTCTCTGCAAACACTAATGACTATAGATCACAACCCCTTATTGGATGATCGGGATGAAGATGAGTTCATTACTCACATAATCCAAAATGGTTGTGGTAGGAGCATGCAACAAAAAGATTGCATCATATGCCTACAAGATTCCTTACAAAGTATTAAACCAAATAATTCTATCAAATAAATATCTCAGATATTTCGTTCATTACTACCTCAACAATGTCTACCCATCATACCAAGCCTTAATCTCTCATCTATTCAAGAGTCATCAAAGGAATTGGAAATCATGCCAGGAAGGAAGTTAAATATAAATAATGCCTTAACAAAGGACCAGTAGAATTCTCTGCAAACAGTGTTGCAAGCACACTCAATTGCATATGCATGGGATTACCATGATATGAAAGCCATATATCCTAATTTATGTATGCACAATATTTATATTAATGAAGTCTATAGACCCATTCGACAACCACAAATACATATAAATCATGCTTTAATGGAAATAGTGAAAGCTGAGCTAAAAAAGCTCCTTGATGTAGGGTTTATCTATCCAATATCAAATAGTGAATGGCTCTCACCCTTGTTAATTGATCCCAAGAAAGGTGGAAAATGGAGAGTTTGTGTGGACTATAAGGAATTGAATACAACCACTAGGAAAGATCACTTTCCTCTACCCTTGATAGATCAAGTACTTGATTCTCTAGCTGGAAAGAAGTATTTCTCTTTTCTTGATGGTTTTAGTGGTTATAACCAGATTAAAATTTCCCTAGAAGATTAGGATAAGACTAAATTCACATGCCCTTGGGGGACTTAAGCTTATTCTATTCTACCCTTTCGCCTATGCAATGCTCCAACTACCTTTTAAAGAGTAGTACTTAGTATCTTTTCTAAATATGCACATGATTGCATGAAGATATACATGGATGACTTCACTACTTATGGTGAAAGTTATGAGGAAGCTATCAATAATAGAGAAATGGTGCTAAAAAGATGTGAATAGCACAACTTGTCACTTAGCAATGAAAAGTGTTTCATGATAATGACACAAGGGATTGTGTTAGGACACTTTATATCCAGTGCATGAATTTAGGTTGATCCACACAAAATAGAAATTATATCCACCTTACCTGTTCCTCAGAAATAAAGAAATATCAGGAGCTTCCTTTGTCATGTAGGCTAATAGAGGTAGTTTTTCAAGGATTTTAGTAAAATTGTTGCACCTTTATTTTTTTTTTCTGAGTAAGGACATTGAATCTGAATGGACCTTTGAGTGTCAACACTCATTTGAAGAACTAAGGAAAGCTCTGACTTAGGCACCAATATTGAGAGGCCCTAATTGGACTCTACCTTATCACATACATACAAATGGTTCAGAATTTTCCATTGGAGCAATTCTAGGTTAGAAGGATGGCAACAAGGAGTATGCAATTTATTATATCATCAAGAATCTTCAAGGGGAATAATTGAACTATACTGTAACAAAAAAAGAGATGCTTTATGTAGTATATGCTATCAGTAAATTTAGACACTATATTACTAGCGATTCTATTTTGGTCCATACAGACCATACAATTTATCATGTATTTGATGAACAAGCCAGTAGTTCAGGGAATATTGGTTAGATGGCTACTACTTTTATAGGAATTTGAAATTACCATAATAGATAAACCTAGTAGCAAATGTGGTGGAATATTTCTTGTCATGACTGCCAACACAAACAACTAAAGGAGTGGTGGATGATTCATTCCAAGATGAACACTTATTTGCTTTACAAGTGCAAGTGCCTTGGTATGAAAATGTTGCTAATTTTTTGGTCATAGGGTAGATTCTACCACATTTCTCTCCAAGAGAGAAGAGACAGTTGGTTCATAAATGTTTCCCATATTCCTAGGTATCTGGCTATCTATTCTATACAAGGCCTGATAACATCATGAGAAGATGTACCAGGGAGGATGAGATCTTTGACATCATGAAGGTATGTCATGATGAGCCATGTGGAGGTAATTTTGTAGCAAAAAGAATAGCCTTTAAGATCCTTACAACTAGCTATTATTGGCCTAGTTTGCACAAGGATGTTGTTAAATATACTAGAAGCTGTGATAGGTGTCAAAGGATGGTAAGACCAATCAAAAGTTATGAGATTCTCTTACAACCTTAGTTGACATTGGTACCTTTTGAAAAATGTGGTTTAGAATTCATTGGGCCAATATCTCCTACATCTAACAACAAGGAATATATCCTTGTTTGCATTGACTACTTGACAAAATGAGTGGAAGTACAAGCCTTACAATTTTCTAGAGATGGTAAGATGGCTAAGTTCATATATGAAGATATCTTTACTAGGTATGGAGTGCCTAGGGAAATAGTCACTAATCAAGGGCCTCAATTTACTTCTGATTTAATTGCTAGGTTGGTTAAGGAATACCAAATTAGACACAAGAAATCCACACCTTAGCACCCATAGGCTAATGGTTAGGTGGAAGTTACCAATAGGGAGATTGAAAGTATTCTCGACAAGACAATTTAGATGCATAGGAAAGATTGGGTTTCAAGGTTACCTGAAGCAGTCTGGGCATACAAAACTACATGGAAAACCATCATTGGATTCACCCCTTATGTGTTAGTCTATGCAAAAGCAACAGTCATTCCTATTGAATTTGAATATTAAACATTGAGGAAAGTAATAGATCTGGGAATGGATTTAATAGAAGCATAGAAGGAAAGATTGCATACTTTAAATGAGTTGGATGAGATAAGAATGGAAGAATTACATTATACAAAGGCAATACAAAAAAAGTGGATGAAGTGGCATGATCATTACATTAAAACTAAGGAGTACACTATGGGGGACTGAGCACTATTATGTGATTCAAGGTTAAAGGACTTCAAGGGAAAATTTCAGTCCAGGTGGTTGGGCCCCTATGAGATTAGCAAAGTTTACCCAAATGGATCTATCTAGCTACATACTATTCATGAAATCCTATTTTCACTTCTTGTAAATGGCCATAGGTTGAAGTTATATAAGAAGCCATTACATAAGGATGACTTAATATTTTCACTGTTCTAGCAATATGGTGCTCTTAGTGAACTAGATACAAAATCTCATACATAGAGTACTACTTCCAAAATACATGATGTACCTAGAACTTCTAGTGAACCAGAGACTGAGCTACACAGCTCAGCCCCTGGGCTCACTTAGGATTGATTTCTCATTATATAGGAGAAAATTTACACCCATTGGGCGAATTCCCCTTTTACATACCCTCACCTTAGAAAATCAAATATGAAGGAAAAATTCCACATCACCCTCTGGCCTTACATCCACTTGGAATTTTTCCTGTGCGTCAGTGAGAGAATATTTTTTTGTGATACATGTGTGGCACATAGATGTCTATATGACATACTTTCATCCTTGACAGATTCCTACGTCTGAAGTTGGTAAAGGCATTACACACCCGATTGGGGCCAAATTGTAAAGTCCCTCTTTGAACCAACTGACTTGAAAATGGAAAATTATTCCTCATTCTACCTTCAAATTCATCCTTCATACATTTAATCTATCTCCTTCACACTCCCTAGCAATCTTCTTAGCATTCTAGCAGTTTCTCTTCACTCTTTCACTCTCAATCAACATTCTAGCCTTCTACTTTTGAGAATTGCACCAACAGCAATCCATCAACTCCACATTGCAATTGTGAGGCCTTCATAGATGTTATGATCTTTGAGTCTTGTGAGACCTCCCTTCACCATTGTTGTGGCGGCAGTGAATTTTCCAAGTTCATAGCTTGCTTTCTCCTCCATTGGCTAGTGAGCTTTTGGGTGGAGGTGGTAACGATTCACTCCTCTCCTTTTTGATTTGATTGAGTAGGATAATATTCTTTGTAGTGTTATTTTCTTCCTTTTCTTTCCTTTATCTCATATTCTACTCTATTGCTTTCTATTTTTTCATGGAGGTGGAAACACCAAAATCAGGGTCTGACTGAGGCAGGTCCCTATACAACCCCCAACAATTTTCCCTCTTTCTAGTGTATAGGTGAATGTACATGTGGATCTAGCTAGTTAACTAGCAAATGTATGAGATTATCTTCCTCACCTTAGCTCTCCTTTACATGCTTTATCATATTTGTCTTTACTTTTTGTATTTCCTCATTCTATTTTTTCCACCTAAAACCAACTAGCTAGGTCATTAGTATTTTTTTAGGCAATCTCTTTTATATTGCCAGTGTGCCAAAGAGATGCTAGTGCACCAAGCTATCATCCGAAAACTATGCTACCATCCTAAGAAAGAGAGTTGTTTGAGGTGTAGCAAAAACTCCAAAAACCAACTTGCCTAGCCTAAACCTAAAACTCAGGTCTGAAGAGTGATAGACATACTACATATTTCTCTTCATTTTTTATCCCCTTCCTTTAGAGTGAGGTAAGTTAGGGCAGCCCTCCGCTCTCAGCTCTACATTACTTAGAACCTTGACATGGTTGGTCCCCCTCTCTTACATTTTTGGTGAACCCAACGTGAACCATTTTGGTTCCATTTGGCAGTGGTAAAGGGTCCTTTCTTCATGTTCTAGGAGCGTTGTAGGTGTGAGTGACATGAGACCTTTTTCCTTACAACCCAACCTATGACCCCTAGTAGGCATAGTTGGAAGGTTCCATAAGTATTGTAGAATGAAGCCTTAACCGGGTCACTGTCCTATCTTACAACCTTTGGGGAGATTTGTGAGAGTATCGTTTAGTGTGCGTGATGGCCTTTTTTCTACATTTTCCTATCCCCTTTGCAGAGGCTGTGAGTAGTAGTCCAAGTATAACCTTCACCTTGCAGGATCTACTAATGTGTTTCAATAGAGAACCATCTCCTCTTTATATCCCTGTGCAAATCAATGAGAACATAGTAGTAGGTGTTCTTGTTGACCAGATGTCTCAGGGGAATATCTTAATTGAGGAGATTATGTTAATTAACTTTATGAATAAATATGGGTATGACACACCTATGAACACCATCCTTATTTATAACGAACTTTCTATACCTCCCCTTGGTAGAATTATTTTGTCAGTCCTTGTCAGACCTCAATCTGTAAACATGATTTTTAACATAATCCTAGGGTTTGAACTCTTCAGAGTGAAGTTGGGTATCCCCTGGTTGGTAACTATGAACACAATTCCCTCAGTTGTGCATAAATGTATGAAGTTTATTTATGAGGGTTTCGTGCATGTGATCCATGGCACTAGTTATAGACCACCGGTTGCACGAGATACTTATTCCTTAGACCACTTTTGGCCAACACCCATTGGTCCTCTCCCACCTACAAAAGACCTCTTGCATAAAACATGTCAAAAGTACAAGAAAGGGAGTTTAATGCCTAGAGTGAGATACCCTCCATCACCTTATGTTGTTTTGCATAGGGCATGTTTAAAAGCTGATAATGATGCTACCATAGCCCATATAAGAGAAGAAGAGAAGCACTCTTGAGGTTCCTCTTCTTCCTCTTCTATTGTCTAGCCTGATGCTTCCTCTCAACCTACTACATTACCATCGAACTCCGATCCACATTTATGGGATAAACTTATGGTGCCCGCTTGGCGAAAGCCCAAGCGTACTACAATTGAACTTCTTATTCTTCCCACAAATCCTAGGCCCATTCGATACAGTAGAAGGAAGGGTTGCCACAGGGAATCCTCTGTCATAGCCTCTGTAGTCTCCCACCACTCCTCCTAAAGCAGTGAATGGGAAGAGGCCCACCGCTGAGGCATTAGAGCTAACTTCCCCCATTGTTTCCCAATCTATCCCTTGTGCTCTCATTCAGCGGTCTGTCCTTCTACCATAAATGGCTGTAATGGACACCCCTATGGATGAGTAGGAGCCTTCTGTCCCTTTGCAGCTCCTGAACTCTACCTCAAAGAGTCGTAGAAACTGCCTTGCGCATGAGGACAAGTGCTAGCGAAAGGATTTGGCGGCTGAGTAGGCTGCTTTGTAGAAGAAGGAAGAGGAGATGACCATGCTTGCTTCAAGGCCTCCTGATGCATCCTCCTCTCTCCTCCCCTATGCTTCCATTCAACCTCGCTTAGTATCACTTTTTCCTCCTACTGTGAGTTCACCTAACCCCAAAAAGGTGTAGGTGTTCATCTCTCCTTTTGTTGAGCCACCCTTGTTGATGTCCCTTCCGTACATCCCACCATTCCCTAGACCCATGGACATGCCAAATACTTTAGTGGTGTCCGCCATAGTTTTCTCCTCCTCCTTCATGCCTCTTTTCTCGTCTTTGGGGAGTTCACATCCCCTAAAGTAGTAGAAGGTAGAGGATAGACCTTCCAACAATGGAGGGCATAAGATGATCCCATCTTCTTCAAAGGGTGGTCCTGCACTAGCTTGTTTTATTCTAGTGACGAAACAAGTCATGGCTTCCCCTGAGTTTTTCACCACTCCCGAATCACTTGGTGAGCCAAGCAGTGAATCTTGGGAATAGTCCTTCTGTCCATAGCTCCACAAGAGTCGATCATGAGCAATCTAACCTCATGAAACTAGATCCCCCTATGTCTCTTGTTTGTGATTGTTTCTCTTTTCCTCTTTTCTTATATCTCTCTCTTCTTTGCATGATTTTTCTCTCTCATGTGTGATAACACCCCTTTCTATGATACTTAAATTTTTAGGAAATGCATTCGTGGCAAACAAATATTTTCTTGAAAGTCCTTGCAACCTTTTTTCAAAAAATCACATTCTCAACTTGAACCCCTAATAGAATGCATTTCCTTCATCATGGGTTCACAAAGAAAGAAACTTGAGAACTATCCTCCTAGGTGGGAGCAAATTTTTCCTATAGGAGAAGCCTCAAAATTCCCCTTGCGAGGGGGAATTTTCTTCCTTTTGAATTCATTGATGAAGTGAACATCTTTGGAAAGGATTCCTTGATGATGAATTAATTTCATAAAAAATGTCTCTTTTACACTTTCAAACAATGCATCCTTGAGTGGACCCCTCTTCTTTTGAAGGGTTCTTGAGGAGCCCCGTTGAAATCCTTCCAAATTGTCGATGGTCTGCATGACTATCTACTTGCTTTCCTACATGGCTACTTTGTTTTCTAACATGTTTTATCTATGGATTAACATGTCACTTTGTAGGTGTACCTATAAAGCTACTTTCCAATCCGACTCAATGGAGTCCCCTTCTTTGGGTTTCCCTCATGAGAGAGAACTTGGGGGATGCCTCCTTGGAGGTCTGTAGGCCTATAAGGAATTTACTTCATTGGGTTTCCCTCAAGAGAGAGAACTTGGGGGATGCCTCCTTGCAGTTCTATGGGCCTGTAAGGAGCTTACTTCTCTGGGCTTCCCTCATGAGAGAGAACTTGGGGGACATATCTTGGTAGGTCTTTGAGCTTGTAAGGCACTTACTTCTCTGTGGATCCTTCATGAGAGAGAGCTTGGGGGTTACGTTCTTGCAGGTTTGTGGGCCTATGAGACACTTTCATCCTACGATATTTTTCTATCATTGGTCCAAGAGCCTTCGGTATAATTTCTGCAACTTCATAGTTTTGTGGGGCTATGGAGTCCTTTTGTTTGAAAATCCCCAGGGAGAGTACCTGTGGAGTCCCATGCCTACCCCATGCTTTCAAGTTCACCAGATTGTGGTCTACTTCTTTGATGGTTCAGGTATACATTTCTAACTCTACTAACTCTTTGATCTACTTTATGAGGTGCTCATTAGTATTTGTGCTCACTAAAGTTGGGGTAAAATGTATAGGAGTGAATTTACACCCCTTGGAAAACTTACCCTTTTACATACCCTCACCTTAGAAAATTAAATCCGAAGGAGAAATTACACATCACCCTTTGGCCTTCCATCTACTTGGAATTTGTCTTGTGCATTGGTGAGAGAATATTTTTCAGGGACACACACGCGGTTGACAAATTTCTATGTGACACGTTATCATCCCTGATGGACTCCTATGTTTGAAGTTGTCATAGGCATTACGCACTCAATTAGGGCTGAATTGTAATGTCCCTCTTTGACCAACTAACCCAAAAATGAAAAATTCTTCCTCATTCTACCTTCAAATTCATCCTTCATTCATTCAATCTATCTCCTTCACACTCTCTAGAAATATTCTTGGAATTCTAGCAATTTCTCTTCACTCTTTCACTCTCAAGTAGCATTCTAGCCTTCTAATTTTGAGCATTGTAGCAGCAACACTCCATCAACTCCAAATTGCAAGTGTGAGGCCATTATAGACGTTGCGATCTTGGAGTCTTGTGAGACCTCCCTCCACCATAGTTGCAATGGTGGTGACTTTTCCAAGTTCGTAGCTCACTTTATCCTCCATTGGCTAGTGAGCTTTTGGGTGGAGGTGGTAATGCTTCACTCCTCTCCTTTGTGATTTGACTGAGTAGCATAATATTTTTTGTAGTGTTCTTCATTTCCTTTTCTTTCCTTTATCCCATATTGTACTATGTTGCTTTCTAGCTATCTATGGAGGTGGAAATATACCAAAATGAGGGTTTGACTGAGGCATTCCCCTATACAACCCCCCAAAATTCTCCCTCTTGCTTGTGTATAGGTGAACATACATGTGGATCTAGCTAGAGAACTAGCACTTGTGTGAGATTATCTTTGTCACCTTAGCTCTCCTTTACTTGCTTTATCATATTCATCTTTACTTTCTATATTTCCTCATTCTATTTTTCCACCTAAAACCAACTAGCTAGGCTGTTAGTACATTTTTAGGAAATCTTTATTGTACTTCCTATTTTCTAGTCATACGAACACCAGTGCACCAAAGAGATGCCAATGTACCATGTTGTGATCCTCAGAAAAAGAGCTATCTGAGAAACAATACAGACTCTGAAAACCAATTCACCTAGCCTAAACTTGAAACTCCAGTCTGAAGAGTGACAAAAGTATTACATAGTGCTCTTCATTCTTGATCCCCTTCCTTTAGAGTGAGGTAAGTTAAAGGGAAGCCCTCCACTCTCAACTGTCCATGATCTAGAGCCTTGATGTGGTTGGTCCCCCTCTCTTACACTCATTTTTCTCTCACAAGCACACACTACACTATAATAATGTTCATGATATCTTCAAAGGGACCTGCTATTAATATTCACAGAGGGGCCTGATGTCGTAGGGACTTGTAGCCTCATATTACTATCAATGTTCAGAAGGGACCTGACATTGTAGATGCCCATAGCAATAGCTGCTGACTGAAAGGAAAATTAACTCACTTGGAACCATATTTATTGCAAGATTATTCACATATCATATCCATTCATGCTACATATCATGACATAATTCCTTTATTTCCCACTTTCATTTCAAATATTTGAAGCTATCAAATTGCCTCAAAGGGGCCTTATGTCGTAGGGACTTGTAGCCTCATATTACTATCAATGTTCAGAAGGGACCTGACATTGTAGATGCCCATTGCAATAGCTGTTGACTGAAAGGAAAATTAACTCACTTGGAACCATATTTATTGCAAGATTATTCACATATCATATCCATCATTTCATGCTACATATCGTGACATAATTCCTTTATTTCCCACTTTCATTTCAAATATTTAAAGTTGTCAAATCACGAGCTCATAACCATCCCATCATATCCACTCATCACCCACTATTCATTATCTTGTAGTTAATATTTGTCACATCAAATCAATGAATAAATATATTCTTTCAGTTTCCACGCATGAAGGATGGTTATTTTCTCAAGGCAGTACTTAAGGTACGATGTTATGATTAATCTAGTATTCTTTAAACTTTCATGCACTTTATTATATAGTTCCATGCATGTGAAATATTATATCACTAATTACCATCATTTCATGATTACACCACCTCCAAATAATAAACATGAAGTGAGGTCACTTTACCAATTAAGTTGGTGGGAGGGTACACCTTACTCGGTCTTTTCACCAATCCTTTCGAATTTGCCACCCAAACCAAATTTAATAAATATTATGACATGCAAAACCCTTAGTTGTGTTTTATTTTTTGCTGCTATTTCCATTGTCATTTTCAAAATTACTAAACTTGAAATCTTGAGAACTTATGAGAACTTCAGCTCAGTTGAGACTAGAGTTGAATTTAGAAGGGAATTTGTTGTTGTAGTATGGTATAGTAGTAAGGATATATGAGAAGACAAAGGTTTTGACATGATAGAGAAGTTTGAAGGTGGTAGGAAGGGTTGAATTGAATTTTCAAATTTGAATTTAGTACATTGAGTAGAGAAGTAAGGAAGGATGAGATAAGATGTTATAACAAGGGAGCCAGTGACTCATCAACCAATTCTAGAGGATGCAACAGTCCTACACATATTTACAAGGGTTGGATGGCTCACTATTTCTTAAAACTAATAGAGTTCAGTGATAAATTAACAAGAAGATTTGCATACTCTTCAATATGATGAGGTGATGGTAAAATGATCACTAGTTGAAACCTTTAAAAATGCCATTGCACAAGTTACATGACTAACAAGAACAAGAACAAAATTCCCAGCTTGGGTCGATGCTGTTGCAACTTAAGAAGACTTCTGCATATGAGGAGAGGAATTGGATTCCTCATCGCAAGGTATGAAGAGAATTTCTCTCCAATGGTTGTGGGAAAGGTGTGCCTCTTACATTATTAGATACATTACCTGTGATGGGAGACAAAATCTTTTGTATACAGTCCATTTCAAATGGTTGAATCATCTCAAACATAATAGGGTAGTGAATGTTCCAAATTTTCTTTACAAATTTTTGAAATGAATGGCCTTAGAATACCAAAGAAAACAATGTGATACTTCTCTCTCTCATCACTGTCTAGTTACCTTATTGATAAAGTGAAGTTTAAGGATTCAATACCCACAAGTGAACTGGGAGGATTTCAAGGCCAAGGAATGCATAGGCATTAATAATTTTTTGGATGCACCCATAGTGCCTAAGGATACAAAAACCCAAAATGAGCCCCAACATGAGCCTAAAGAGGAAAACCCTCATGTTTCACCTGTGGCCTCGTCCAGAGTCTGGGTCGCCCATAATTGTGGAATTACCTTCTTCTTCTAAGTCATGAAAATCTAAGAGTGAGAGAGGTAGCGCATTTACCTCCTATACACCCTCAAAACTAGAAGAAGATATTTCAAAGAGAAAGAGGGGTGCTCAGAAGAAAAAGATGGAGAATTCTATGAAAAAGAAGAAGAGCATTAAAAAGGAAAGAGGAAAATTGAAGCAAAAATACTTATACCAAGATGCTTTGGTAGGCTCAAGAAAAAAAGTGCTACAAAGGAAAGTATAGGGGAACCTGAAGGAGAAGAGGTGAGTAAAGAAAAACCTCAGGAAGAGCAACACCTAGAGGAACAACAATAGGACAATGTTATGATTGTAGAAAATGATTCTAAATTAGGTGGGGATGTTCTTGGTAATGTGAAATACCAATGTAAAAGAGAAGATATGTGGTGGAAACCTTTGATTTTGAACTAGAGGATTTATTTACTACAAAGAAATTAAGGACTAAAACTCCAAACAACCCTGTACATGGGGACTATAAAGAAGGTAATTAACATTTTGAAGAAACAAAGATGTTTTATATTGAAGAAATAAATGTGAGAAAATAACTCCAAGAGGCATTGGACCAGATTAAACACCTGGATGAGTTGGTGAAAAATTATGAGAAAAAGGATAAAAAGGGAAGTAAAGATGTAGGAGATGGAGGAAAAACTATAGCTAAATGGTCATGGCACTAAGCTAGATTTGTTGGCACAACTGGCTGTCACCAATATCGAGGAAAAGGAACTGACAATGCCAAATGAGAAGCCCCCTCCTCTCAAAACTCCTGACCATCACACAACCTTCTTGCTAGGCTACCAACTATGGAGTGTAACTAATGAGTTTGCACGAGAAAAAGAGAAATGAAAGAAGGAAAAGGAAGGATATATGAAGGAATTGAAAAAGAAAGATATGGATTTGAATAAATCAATAGTTCCGTTGGAGGAAGTTACAGATAAGGCTACACAAATTGTTAGGTGTAGGCCTCCACAAAGGAAGTTATGCATTTTTTTTCTACGAGAAAGGTTTTTTATGCGTTCAACTCAATAGACTAGTTAGAAAACAATCTGTTGCTATGAATCAACCTTTTGAATTTCTTGAAATTTTTGCTACTTCCAAATTTGAAGAACATGATTAGTTGTGTGAGCTTTATCTACACAACTATGTGATACTTGATGAGATAGAATGGAAACCCTTAATGTTTGTAGGGGATCTCCAAATCATAGCACTTGCCTCTTATTACAAGAATGAGCAACTTAGAGGTGAGATTATGGAAGAGTGTGATGAAAAAGAGAAATCCATTCCACTTCCAATAAGAAGAGAGGCTAAGGATCCAGATGCAGTCATTGATGAGTGGATGAAACTTCTTAAGCATTAAGGAGTTGGTTAGAAAATAATTAAACTTAGAGAGGAAGACTATGAAAGAATCAAGGTGCCAGTTGTAGGTATTGGACAATAGTGTTATAAGTATGTGCATAATCGATGGAACATTCTAACACCTAAATTGCAGAAGAAAGAACCACATTCTATGTACAATTTCACTGCTATGCTCTAGAGGGTACATAAATATATGGAAATTGGTGTCAACAAAGGAGTTCATTGGGTACCTCTCACGTACCATCCACCTTTTCTCCTTTATCCAATCCCACATTGGACTGGGGAGAAAAGTGATGAATTTGAGAGGGTAGGAGCTATCATGATGAGGCAACCTTCAATATATGAATGTTTTTATTTGAAGCAGATTTAGTGTGTTAGTATAGTTATGGACCTAAGACAAATTCCTCTATAGTATAATTAAGACCCCTAGTGTTTTTCTTATGGACAAGAAAAAAATAAAGTTGGGGGGAATGATATGTCTAGATAATAGCTTATTTTGTTGGCCTTGCTATTGCACCAAAAGGTCAACCTGCCAATGCCTGATACAAGCTTCAGATAAGATCCACAAGAGGTAGTTAAACCATGTTGCAAACCCAAGTGCTGTGTTGGACGAGGAAGACCAAGGGACACACCATCTTGCAACAATCCCCCCTAGCACAAGTGAAGGGTTTGAACCTATGACCTCTGCTCTGGTACCAATTGTTGGCCTTTTTGTTGCATCAAAAGGTTGACCTGTCAATGCTTGATACAACCTTTAGATAAGATCCACATGAGATAGTTAAACCATGTCACAAACCCAAGTGTTGTGATGGAAAAGGAAGACCAAGGGACACACCATCTTGGAACATATTTTTTATTGGTTTTATACAGACTTTAAGATTCTTTTAAACACACTTTCTAGACAATATTCCATATTATAATATCCTTTTACATCCATTATGCAGACTTAAACCCAAAGGCATGATGATGGAATTATGGTTATAATATATTAGCATTAAATGGTTTATATGAATATGTGTATGGAGTGTTGATGGAATGCTATATTTAATTGTACTAGTTATCCTTGTGTACATATTTTTCAAAACTAACTTGTTTGTAGCTAAAGAGGAACTGTGGCACACAATAGTTATAAGATGAACCCACAACAAAAAGAACACTAGAAACTAAAATAGGGGAAAATCTAGGATAAGTTGAACATGATGATCATTTATTAAAGGCACTTAATGAAGATTGAATGCATGCCATTATAATCAGTTAATAAACATTGAATAAGAGGTCTCCTTCACTTATGGAATTTTGACAGATGGTTTTATGTTTGCATGCATTATGTTTTGATAGAGTTCTAGTCTTGATAGGATTCTCTTTCCTTTTCAGTTATAGGTTGAATAAATCAATCTTAATTCTACACTCTATTATCTAGGAGTGGAATTGATTTATTTAAGTTGTTGTTTTGAATAAAGATTCCTTCAACTTGTATATAGTTGTTGGTTGATTCTGTATGATAGTTAGTTGGTTTTTTTAATTTTTATGTTATCAATTACTTTTAGTTTGAATACATTATATATTCAGAGTGATTGAGTACTTGTATCTATGCAAAGATCTTTTGTAATATTTTGAAATGGTGAAAAAGAGGATCTAAATCCAAATGCAAGAGCAAGAGGACGTATCTCCTATTTTTTAAACCAATTTTACTTCAAATTATGCAAAATAAGATGCCAAAAATAATAAAAAATGCAACCTAACTATTATAACAACTATGAGGGGAGTTTTTAGAGAATAAAAAGCTTTGTACATGGCCAAAAAGTTGTTATTTTTGAGCTATGGACTCATTCACCTTCAATGGAAAATGGTTCCTTTTAGGATTTTCAAAAATTGATTACAGGATCCTGTACCTTGATGTCTGCACTCTTGAAATCCCAGCTATCAAGTTTCAAAAGCCTATAGTTAATTTTGTAGAGCTCTTTTTGTGATCTTGCAATGTAGATGACAACATTTTGCAACTTTGACAACTTTGCAAATTTTCTCCAAATATTGCTCAACCTATAAAATTTGGGTATGTGCAGGATCATGATGGGCCAAAAGTGGCAATATGATGGGTATGTGTAGGGTATGTGTGGTGAATTTTTTATTACCCAAAATTGATCAAATGAAAAATGGTTTTAAAGGATATTCTCACCTTTCCACCAATATAAATTATGTTATACTTTGAATTTAATAAATAATTATTATTCATTTTCTATTTGAATTAAGACTAAAGTCCTGATTGATAGGTTGATTGAAAAGCATCTATAACTTTCAAATGATATCACATTTTTGAATCTGAAACATGTGTGACATTCTATGCTTCACATACTATAGGATTAAAAAGAAAAAATTGAATTTCATGAAATTTTGACCAAGTTAAGGTGGTTAGACATCGAGTTTTATATTTTTTAAAATTTGTAATAAAAATTCATAATTAATTATTTACTTGGAAAAAATTTACAAAAATATGAATCACATCTGGACATGAGTCCTCTACTTATATATCTAAAATATTATAAAAAAAATATATCATTTTATTGTGGTTAGGGTGGTCAGACAGACACCTACTTATTTTTCCCTGAAATTTAAGTACTCTTGCATTGAAATTTCAAATTTTCACCAAATAGATTTTTTATTTTTAAATAAACCTATTAGTTTAGAAACTACATTGAATTTGCTACAGATCCTATTCTTACATATTTTTAAAATAATATAGATAACTTATTCAAATTTTACGTCAAGTTTTTCTAACTCGTTTTTCTAAAAATTTTGCCACTTAAAGGCCTATTTTTTCCATGATGATCTTGCACATACCCATCTGCAATCACACATTCAAGGGTGACAAACTTGTTGATTTGTTAGTGAATGGGGGTTTTCATCAACCAAACCCCTTGTAGGAAATTATACCAATTGATGAAATAAAGGAAATGAAGCATGAACATGAAATAATGCAATTGATATCACCTTGGATGATGTCTTGTGAAGCAAATATGCATACTAAAATGTAGTGGCCATGAAGAATGTAGATCTTCGATGTAAGATAATGCATGTAAATGGGTCCTCAATGCAACATTCACTTCTTAGGTCAACACACATGCATGCATTAAACCCTTGAAATAATGATAAGACCTTGAATTACTATAATAATCACTTGAAATCTGCCTTGAAATGCCTTGTAGATGCCTTTGAAATGCTCTATAATGCTCTTGTGAAGTATTAGAATGATCTCTTGAAAATATTAGGCGAAACAATGTGAATTAACCCCGAAATTCAAATAATTAAGGCTGACACCAAATTTGGAAAGAAAGATAATTAAATTCCCACTAGAATGAAATTCAAAAATTAGGGTCTAATTAAGAGAGGACCTATTTGCCAGCAAAGGAAAATTGGTCTTGGCTAAGTTTCCAGGACCAAGCTTCGGGGAGCTAAAAGAAGGCCAAAAACCCATTCAAGATCAATTGGAAAAGGGGGTGCTATTAAGAGGGGGCCCATTCACCATTAAGGGAAAATGGGTCTTGGCTCAACTTACTAGGACCAAATTTTTCCCAATGAAATAGTTTGATATTTAATTTATGATTATCAGTGTGGACTATGGAAATGGAGTGCACAACTTCCTTTATCCACACCTAAAAGGGGAATGAAGGAAGATGAATCTAATTTCACAAAGTTCACACTCAAGAACAAATATGTGAGATTCCAATGCAAAGAAGATTGAAATCTGTCAAAGGAGATTATTCTTAAGGCTGGAAATTGATAAAAGAGGTTGACTATTAATGCAAAACTAAGAAAATATAGTGTTTGAAAACATGGTGTGATATGCATTAAGATAGATTGAATGCAATATAAAACAAGATAGAGAAACTAAACAAAGAGTGCACTTGGAAACTGATAGAGGCCAAAGTGAAGACTGTAAATGTCTTAGAAATTCTTGAAAATCTAATTTTCTGACCAACTGGGACTAATACGCCAAGTTGGGCAACTTACCCTGATAAGGGTTTCTACCCAAAAAGTTGTTTATGAGAAATGGGTATTGGAATATGCAAACTATTTTGACAAACACCTCCAGTGGGATTCATACACCACTAATGGTGTATTAGTCCTTTTCTACTTTTTCAAAAATTGAAATCACAGATCTGTACTCCAACACATGCACTTCGTTCCCAGACTAAAACTCAGATCTGGTTTCTGAAGCAAGATGCAACCCTATTCTAATATGCATGAATACGATGCATAATTGAAACTAGAATGATGTAAGAATCACTCTAATAGATCCTAAATCACATTAGAAATGAATCTCAATTACATGCAAACCTTCCTTAGGTTGAAAATAGAGAGAAAATGGAAGATGGAATCGTGCTTAGAAAACAAGTCCTTAGGCTTGGCTTGATGGCTAGTTGCATCTCCCCAACCTAGAACTCTTCATGATTCTCCATACGCATCCATGATCAACCCTAAACAATGCAATATCTTGGACAAAAAGTGAGCTTGGAGACTTGCAAAAAACCATTGAATGCTACCCTAAAGCTTCAACTTTGTTGTAGATAGACTTGTGAATCTTCTTGTGAAAGATATTCAACACTTGAATCTTGAAGTTGCTTGTTAAAAATGACTACTTATTGTGAAAATGACCTAAAAACTTATATTTATAGGCACTCATACCTAATTGATTATTATTTAGACCTCAAAGGCTGACATCCATTAGAAATTTGAATTAGGTCAGTGAATTTATCACTCAAAATTGAAAAATTACCCAAAAGGGACTCATTCACTACTCTAGGTGAATGGGTCCCACTTGAGGTTTTTGAGGTGGGCTTTTGAGATTTGAATGATTTAAGTGTTAGTTGTTAGGATTTATATAAATTTTTGAGTGGAATAAGCCTCAAGGTCCAAAATATTGGGTCTTAAGGGCCTATAAATGTTGATTTAATGGATGATTAATGCAAGGGAACCCAAGATAGGTTCAAATTAGACCAAGGATTGTACTATCTCCAAGAAGGGAGTACAATTTCAGTGTCCACATTTAGCCCCCACTTTAGCGTCCACATGACTCTACGTGCATATGCAATCTAAAGGACTCTAAACAGTACATTTTATTTCATAAAGGATACTTATTCAAAGATGGGAGAATGAAGCCCCTGGTGTAGTTATCTACAAAACCACAACATTAGGAACCACATCCTACAACATGAATTTGTTAGTTGCCCAAAAATCCTCTTATTCAATTTCTAGAAATCAGATTCGAGGGTATATGTATGCCCCCCCTTGATTCCGCTTGTTTACGGAGGTGGAATCAAGGTAGCAATCTAACCACATCGAAGAGGGCCAATCATATCATAGGGAATTTCCAAGTACCATGCCACATAACGATAGGAAATTAAGGATTTTGGGAGTGGAAGTATGATTTCAACGCAACAAAAGGCGTCGAAAACGGAGCTCACTAGCACCTGTTGTGTTGATTTGGATAAAAGCACCTTTTTAACTGTAATATAGTAAAAACCATAGTTTTATACATAAGAGTTAAAAGTGAAGTAAATTGTAAGTTACTTTGTCATTATACCTTCTTGTAGCTTAATATTGATGAGAGAATAGTGAAAGATGTCGAGTAGATGAAACTACAAGCCTATGAGACTGGACATGCTATGAGATCAGGTGGCACGTGATGAGTGTCAACATGAGATGAGTTGATTCTGCTACCTTCGCTTTGTTTCTACGCATTTATTGGATGATTTTTATGTATTTCTAGGTTAATTTAGGATCCTAAGAAAAATTTTACAAAGTGTCCCCTTTCTTCGTGAAGTGTCCCATTTCTTCATGATGAATTATGTAAAATTTAAAGATTTGAGATTGCTTGTAGGGTATATTTTTGCTTTATTGATAGGTACATACCTGTTTGCTTTAGCATGTAGGTGGTAAACAACTTAGCTTTCTTAGAAACCTAGTCCCCGCACTTTCAGTGGAGGACACAGAGCACTTATAGACTATTGGAATATATTGGGTGTACCTCATGCCCCCCATGAGGTACCATGATGTGATGTTGATGGTTCTGGCCAAGCACTGGGATTCAGACACATGTACATTCCACTTTCCTACTAGTGAGATGATGATCACTCTAGAGGATTTCCACTGAATTCTTCAAGTTCCCATTCGAGGAGAGTGGGTACGCTTCTAGAGAGATCATACATTTTACGAGTAGAAGGTTGACATGCAGTATTGCCTAGATGGGCCATTACAGAACGAGCGGGTGAGGGAATGGATCAATCTTCTGATGCTACTATATTCACGAGCCCTGGTGGTGAGACGAATTATGATGCACACAATTACACTAGTACTTGTTCCAGATGGGTGTGTAGTGCACCTAGAGGAAGGAATAGGACACCTAATACACAAGATGGTAGAGCATAGGACAGTATATGCTTGGGGGCACTGTATCCTAGCGCACCTATATTATGGTCTTGGGCAGTTTGTTTTTGGGGAGGTGGACAACATGGTACACTGTACGCTTCTATAGGTTTGATGCCTTGAGCATATCGCAAGTACCAGACCTAATGGCTTCATATGTCTGACTGGAGTAGGGTATCCATGGGCCTTTAGCTACCCTCTATGATGGTTATGGCAATACAAAGATTTACACTTTTGGAGAGTGAGATTTGGCGTACTAGAGGAGGACAAGATCCTCTGGAGACCCTACTAGCTTACAATTCAATGGTCAAATCACATGAGGCAGATGAGGAGATTACAACTAGATAGATTTTTGGTTGGCTAACATGAATATGTAGTGCATCCCTTCTACTACAATTGGGTCATGCAACAGTTTGGGCAGATCTAGACACCACCTAGGGCATGAACCTTTTTTAGGAGATCAGTGTGGAGTGCTCAGAGAATAGGTGATATAGTATGGCTCACTATAGATAATGTTGTTGAGAGTGACTCTGAGTACTCAGATCATGATGAGCCTCCAATCTCTGATGTAGATAACATCAGTGCCACAGATGATTATGAGGAGTGGTGGACAGTATCACAACCAACTCCTATATTTTTTATTAATGAGCCTATAGGAGATGTAGGACCATTTCCAAATGAGGGAGATGAGATAGAGTACAGGGCTGAGGAGACATGGTACAGGGCTACAAAAATATTTATAGATCTCATTGATGATTAGTATGATGAGGATGTTGATCCTAATTATGATGACCAGGATGGAGGGGAGGAGGATGAGGAGGAGGAGGAACAGGAGGAGGAGGAGGAGGAGCCACTCATGAGAGAGGGTGATGAGGTAGTAGCCAAGGATCAACACAACTGGGGAGAGCCCTCACCCATTTGTATGACTAGATCATGAGTAGTGGCCACAACAGGCATCAGTACCCACAGTCATGGAGAGGCTAACACATCTTCCATGCCCCCTACATAGGATGAGGTTGATGTTTCTTAGCCTACCAAAGATATAGGTGATGATATTTTATGTATGCATGTAATTTATGCTTATGCTTATGCTTTATATATATCATGGTGTGTACTAATTGTGTATTGTTTCTACCTTGTAGGATCTATGAGAGACTGGTGAGATCTCTATCAATAGGCAGCTATAGAGATAGTGCCAACATTTATCGGTGAGGAGGTAATAGACTCAGATTATGTGCCCCCACCCATTGTGGATTAGGATCCAAAGTTACTCAGGCCATTTGCGAGATTGTGGGAAACTTATGAGAGTTTGAGGAGGTGAGTCCATCGAGCTAGTGCTACAGCAAAGGTATAGTCATCCCAAACTCCAACAGAGTTTGAAAGACTAAAGTTAGAGATAGCTCGGCTACAGGTAGAGAGGGATCACATAGTAGGAGCACATCAGGAGGACCTAGGTTAGATATGGGGTTTAGATTTTTCTCTTAGATTCAACAGATCATGATCATGATCATACAATACTATCTCCCGATGTACCACTACCAGACTAGTGTGGGTACTAGATCCCGAGGGTTCTAGCAGCCATAGACCTCAGTGATATTGTATATATTGATGACATGTACATAATTTTTTTGATATATATATGAGCATGTGATGTTTCATGACTTGTCTCTATGTGTGGAATGTTAAATGACAATGTGATTAATTAAATTACTTAATTAATTTCTTCATGATTTAAAATATTTTATGTGATCTAATTAAAACCTACTATAGTTTCTCTTAGATACAACATTGTGATTAAGTTTTTTATGTAGCTATAATATAACATAACACATGAGATGAATTTTGAATAGTATGAAACCTAAAGTAACTATAAAAATAAATTAAATATTCACTTTAGTGCTCAATAGACACACATAACTGGCTGTCAAGAACGAAGCAATGTGAAAGCATATAGGATATAATCTGATAGCTCTATCAACACTGCTTTATCATTGATATTATTCAAAGGACTTAGACATAATACCAACATAGATGCATGAAATTGATATGTTCTTTAAGAGGTGTGCCATCTAGTTCTGTTAATACGTATGCACTAGACCCAAAGTTTTTGTCAATTATGTATGGTCCTAACGAATTAGGACTAAATTTTCCTCTTTCATTGGGATCAACATTGATGTTGAGTTGATTTTCATATATGACTAAATTTCCTTTGTTAAATGTTCAAGGGATGACATTGAGATTGTAATTGCATTGCTTCCTTTTGCCATAATCTTGAAGATGTTCAAGAGTGTTGATGCATTATTCATTGAGCATTTCAAGCTGATGTAATATTTTCTCTTTATAGTTTCTATCATCAATAAGTCCTTGAAGAGCGATTCTTAAGGTAGGGATCTCTAACTCTAGTGGCATTATTGCCTCACTACCATATACAATATTGTAAGGTGTAGTCCTTGTAGAGGATTTAACACTAGTGTGATAAGCGCAGAGCGCATAGTGTAATTGTGTATGCCAATCTTTATGATGTTTGTTAACAATTTTCTTCAGGATTTGTTCGATAACCTTATTAGTGGATTCAACTTGACCGTTAGATTGTGGGTAATAAGGTGTTGAAAAATGATGTTGTATGTTAAATTTCTCTAATAATTTCTTCACATCGTTATTCTTAAATGGTGTACAATTATTAGAGACTAACGTGAAAGGAAGGCCAAAGCAAGAAATAATGTGTGCCAATATGAAACGACATATTACCTTAGTTTTTTTGGATTGAAGGGGAATGGCCTCTACCTATTTTGTAAAGTAATTGGTTGCAGTGATGATAAATGTATTCCCAACAAAAGGAGGTGATATATTTTCTATAATGTCTAATCCCCAAACCACAAAGGGCCATACCATAACTTGAGCATGAAGTTCACAAGCAAGAGTATGGGTTAAGCTGCTCTTCTCCTGATATTTCTATCATTTTCTAATGTAATCAAAGCATTCTTGTTCCATATTTCCCCAATAGTATCCAACACGAATGAGTTTTTGAACCAATGTTTTTCCTCCAAAATGAGCACCACAAGCACCTGCATGGGCTTGCTCAAGGGCTATGGGTATCTCAGATGTTTTTAAGCATCTAAGTAAGAGACCATGGAATGATCTCTGATACAACACGTTAGCGACAATGATATACTTAGATGTGAGTTTGTGCAAATGAGCTCAGATGTTCTTGGTTTTCAACTCAGGAAAGGTACCATTTTTCAAATAATTAAATATTGCATAGTACCATTCACTTGAGTCTTCCTGAGTGGTTGTTAGCACATCTTCCAATTTATCATCGATTGAAGGTTTCATGATGGGATGAATGGTGAATGTGAAATCTTTTGAAGGATCTTGAGGTGATATAAAATAAGTTGCACTTGCCATTGCATCGGAAATCCAATTATCTTTTCGTGGGATGTTATCAATGGTAAATGACTCAAAATTTTGTAACAAGTGCATTGTAGGGTGATCCCACAAAGCTAGTTTACAATTTCTGGGAGATTCTAATTTTTGCTGAAATCACACATTTTTAGAAAATATAATGATTTAAGCCTTAAAAAGTTCCATTTAAAGCATTCCAATTGAAGGGGGTTTGATCAGACTACCTTATATCAAACCCCCTTGGATAGAACCTCACTAGTTTTAAAGCATACCTATAATGGAGTCTCCTTTACACCTATCAAAATGCTGATAAAAAACCACTTTTGATTTACCTTTTGGGGGATCAAATGAATTCATTAATTTTTTTTTTTTGTAAGTATGTATTACTTATTATAAGCTTCCCAAAAAGTATAATTTTAAATAAATTTAATTTTATTATTATATTTATTTTTTATTTCTTGTGAATGTAGGTTTTCATCGAAAATCAAGCTCTCTGTTCTGCACATGTGAAAAAATAGAATATTATCAAAATATATATTTTTAAAATATGCGTGCACTAGATATTGAATTCCTTCATCCAACAAAAAAAATAAATAATAATTTTGATACATGCTAAAAAAGTTAAGTTATACGGTTCCCCTATGTGAATTGTAATTGGTTTGACTTCGAAACTTGATTAAGGAAAAAATGTTCAATAAAACACTATGAAACCAATTGGAAGCACTATATATCATAGTTACAAATCTAAATTCAAAAAAAATATAATTTTATCTTTTATGGAAAAAGCATTGTGTTAGACATTGAGTGTCACTCCTTAAAAATGGTGTTTATTGAAAAAAACTAGTTTTCGAAGGAGATGGAAAAACAAGTGCAATCTCATTCCATAAATTTTGAAGGAAATATTTTTAAAATATACAGAAAAATGTTACAAATTACTAGTTTGCATCACCTTCAAATTCCTCACGTTTTAGTCAATATAGGTGCTTGAAAGTGAAGATTTAGTTAGAAAAAAATAGTTTAGTGTCTAGTTTGCCCAAAAATTGTAAACCAGTATTGTGGGATCACCCTGTAAGATGCTTGTATTTTGATAGTTTGTCATGTTTTTCTTGGTATAAATTTTTTATTTGTTTGATCACTAATTGTGAATCACCAAAGATCTTAATATCTTTAACACCCATGATTAAAGTAGCACACAATCTAGCAATTAACACCTCATATTCAATTGTGTTATTTGTACATAGGAAATTTAATGGATATGACAAGGGAATAGGCTTTCTTGCAGGTGGGATAAGTATAACCCAAACACCAAAACCAGTTCTACACTGATACCCATCAAAATATAACTCCCATGTATTAGGTTCAATTGCCAACACATTATCATTGGGGAAAGAGGGGGTGCTAGGTAATGCTAAATGAGAAGGAGCATCAGCTAAGTGGTTAGTCAAGGCTTGACCTTTGATGGAATTTTGTGAAACAAAATTATGTCAAACTTAGTCAACAACATTACCCATTTAGCTAGACATCTTGATAAGTCTATTTTATTAAAAAGTTGTTTGAGAGGATCAAATTTTGTCATTAATTATATTTCCGCATTTAGTAAATAGTGTCACAACTTAGTAGTAGCAAAGACAAGAGCGAGACATTTTTTTTCAATTAGTGTGTAGCACTTTTCATAATATATTAGAGTTCGAATATAATAATAAAAAAAAATGTTCTTTATTGTTGGTGTCTTGCTGAGCCAACAGTGTTGCAAGAGAATGGGCTAATGTGGCTATATAAATGATGAATGGTTTACTTCACATAGCGGGTTGTAGAATAGGTAGAGTTGTAAGGTATTCCTTTAAAATATCAAAGGCCTATTTACAATCCTCATTCCAATCAAAATGCACATACTTTTTGAGGAGATGTGTGAAAGGTAACGTTTGATCAGCTAAGGATGCGATGAAACAACGAATGGCTTGAATTCTTCCTTGTAATGTATGCAATTGAGAAATGTTTCTAGGTGGTCACATGTTGATTATAGCATAAATTTTCTTTGTGTCAACCTTGATGCCTCTATGAGATATGATAAACCCTAAAATTTTTCCACTATCTACTCTAAAGACACTTTCTTAGATTTAATCACATGTTATATTTTTGCATCCTTTCAAAGATCTTCTGAAGGAAGTTCACATTGTCTTGTCTATTTAATGATTTTTCTAAGATGCCATCAACATAATCTTCAAAGATTTTATGTATGTAATCATGAAATATCAATTTCATTGCTTGTTGATAGGTTTTTCCTACATTCTTCAATCCAAAAGGCATCATAACCTAACAAAATGTCCCCCAAATGATTGTAAATGTTGTCTTATATTGATCTTGTGGATTGATGAAGATTTGATTATATCCAAAAAAATCCAACCATGAATGACAAAAAATCATGTCCTATAGTTGAGTCCACTATCATATCGATATTAGGAAGGGGAAAATCATCTTTTAAAGAGGCTTTATTCAAGTCACAAAAAATTGTACACATCCTAATATGATTGTCAGGTTTTGTAATTGCAAAAATGTTTGAGATCCAAGGAGAATAATCAATAGATCAAATGAAACCTACATCAAGGAGTTTTTCAAGTTCTCCTTTAACAAGCAAGGATATTTTAGGATTCATCTTTCGTTTCTTTTGTCGAATAGGCTTAGCATTTTCAATAAGGAAAATATTATGTGTGACTATCTTTGGGTATATTCCTAGCATATGTGAGTATTCCCAAGAAATTTTTTTGGGAAATTCATGGAGCAAGATTGTAGTGTCTTGTTGTTCTTCATCGTCAAGAAACTTTCCTATCTTAACCAATTTTTCTTTATCATCTATGCACATTTGACTTAAGAAATTTAGGGTCATATTGGTCCAATCCTGTGTCTTGCTAATTACTTTTTCCTACCACATCTTTTTGTTTGGTACTGATCATAGCACATGTAACCTTTTTCTTTGGAGGAGTAAGAGATGAATCTTCATAAACTCCTAACATTTGTTTCAAGGCTTCATTGCTTTCAAAATACTTGGACTATGATGGTGGGAAAGTTAGGTCAAGTAATTCAAGATGTTTTATAGTAAGATTGGTTCATGGCTTGCACATGATAGTATTGATATTTAATGATGGTCTCTTGTTTTCTTTTGTTGTCTTAGAAAAATAATACCCTAAACCCGTCTTTTCTTTTGCGTGTTAGGTTCTATAGGAACATGAATGTCTTGTTCATTCTTTCCACATCCTTTACCACTGTATCCCAATTGTTTCACAAGTTCATAACCTCTCCCATAAATTTTTTCCATGTCTTTCAGGTTTGGAGGCCGTTGGTAATCTATCTCATCAAAATTAGTTGTGTAACTTGTAGTTTCTTTCAAAGGAGATGAGGTGAATACTTGTGAAGGTTCTTCCAAATTTTGAGTGGACATCACCAATTGTTGTTCTTTCTCTTCATCCTCTTTTCTTGTAATTATATACTCTCCCATAAAGTTAGGCATGAATTCCAATGATCCCCAATCATCACCAAAAATTTTGGACACTGGTTCTTCATCTTGTTTTTCGATCTCAAGTGGTTCTATGTTAGATATTGGAATCAATGTGTTGAGAGGTCTTGTCATTCCTTTTTCAATTTGTAAGAAAATTTCAGGCTTTGGGTCTATTTCAAATTGGTAAACCTTGTTGTTATAGATATATTTCATGATATGATGAAGGGTGGAAGACACTGCATGCACCTCATGAATCTAGGGTCTTCCCAAAAGAGGATTGTATGAAATGTCATGAGGCATAACATGAATAGGAGTTTGTATGGTAGCCTTTCCAACCATAATAGGTAAGGTAATTACATCAAGTAGTTTCTTGCTAACATTGTCAAATCTTCTTATTAATAAAGAGTCGGACTCGATTTTGGATTTGAATACACACAATTTGTCTAAGAGTTTAACACTACACAAAGGGTTAAGCCATTATCAACAAGGATCCTTTTGATACCTATTCAATTGAACTGGGCTATTATCATAAAGGCATCATTTTTCTTTCTCAATTCCAAGAGAGGGAGCTTATGTTGATAAAAGATAATGTCTACAATAACTGTATTCATTCCTTGT
>VDFB02383872.1:0-24718 GCA_007258455.2 Sequoia sempervirens | reverse complement strand
TCTCTCTCTCTCTCTCTCTCTCTCAGGTCTCACTCCCTACCACACTATCTAGACTAATCTCTCTCACTCCTATCCCCTCTCTCTCTATCTCAAGTCTCACTCCCTTCCTCTCTATATTTGGAAAACATTTCAAAGAAACACATTTGGTTCTCACCAAATTTGGTGAGCGCCAAATGTGTTTTTACCTTGAAACGGTAAAATAGGGGCTAACCCCGTGATCTAGGTCCACATGCTTCTGAATTTTTTGGTTCAACACTTTATCCAACTCAAAAATTCCTTTTCTATGCAGCTGACTCTTCGTTGTACCAATCTATGCTTGATCGATCACCTTTCTACCACCATTTTGCATGCTAGACAATGCAGAAGAAGACATTTTGAAGTTTCTACATCATTTTACACTATCTCAGGTAATATATTCATTTTGGTAATATTGAAATGTTTTTATTTAGTATATTTGTTTGTTTTTTATAATATAAACTAAATTCCTTTCATGATTTTATTAATCATAACAATTGGACATAGAATTCAACATTGAATTAGATGGGAGTTAAATAAAAAAGTTTAATTTTTATGATTTTTTTTTTTAGAAAATGACATAATTTAGATGAATTCATGTTTAAACTTATATAAACGACATCAACTTGTGGACATCGAAAATCTGCAAATCGTTAGTAACTAACATATACAAACATGATTAGTTTCCAAGCAATAAGCACCATTCAACATCCATATGAGATATCTAACATGTTTTAAAATGCTATCTAATAACAAGATACATAAAATCCTATAAAGAAAAACATGAAATCAATCTATCCCATATTGGATTGGTGTCACATGTGCTAGTGACCCTTTCCCAATCCTTGATTGATAGCTTAGATGATGATGATAAGATGGAAATGATGAGTAAAATTAGTTCTCAAGGAGAGTAACTTTGCATATGCTTTTTTGGATGAAATTGTGGAGATGATGGATTTGTGAAGAGATTGTGAAGATTGTGAAGATTGTGAAGATTGTGAAGATTGTGAAGGATTTGCTCAATGTTGAAGCCTCTATTTAAAGATTTTCAAAATGCCAAGTGTTGAAGATGGACCAATGTGGGATTAAATATTCTGCCAATGAGTTAAGGACACTTGTCAAGTGGTGATTAGTTGATGCATGTGCAAGATTTGGGAAGAGTGCCCAAGAGGGGGAAAATTTGAATTCAAATTTTGCCATAAATGCTGAGAGGGGGACAAGGAAAAACAGCAATAAATGCCCTGTTTGACTTGTCATGTTGAGAGAAAATGATGGTTTTAATAAATCAATAAAATTGATTTATTGTGCAAGTGGCTAGGTCTAGATAATGCAAGTGGGATGGGATTAGCCTTAGATTAGGATTAGATGATGATCATGCTGATTAATGCTGATTAACTGATTTGACTTTTTGGACTTTGGAAAATGATTTAAGATTTGATTTAAATGGATTTTTTATTTTAAATAACCTTAGGCAATGAGATTATTTAAATGGATGAAGGTGATGAATGGATCTAATGCAAATGTCTAGTTTAATTGATAAATGATCCTGATCGAATGCATAATGTGAATTTTGCATGTCTACATTTTGCCCCTCTTTGAAGCAATGTACCTGTTGCGTTGGTTCAAAGAATAAACTTGCCGCAATCGAAATTAAAAAATTTCATGATTTTTCGGATGCCCCAGCGGAAAGAAGTACACTGGTACATTGCCCCCTCGAGAGATCGAGCGAAAAGATTCAATTTGAGGGTCGATCTCGCGATAAAGAGGTTCAAAATGGGTGATTGTGGATGACGATGCAAATGAGATGATTTTAAGATGCTTAGAATAACAAATCTATATTATCCTAAACAACTTAAATGATGATATGATATGAGATGGATGAGATTGATGATGTGATATGATGTGATTATGCAACGGATGATTTATGAAATGCTTAGACTAACAGATCTATATTATGATGATGATGCAAATGCAATGCATGTGAAATGATCGATATTTCCTATTATGTATGATATGAATGATATGTAGAGGCCAACGTTTAGATGCAAGATGGATGATGATGATGCATGACGATGCATGATGTTGGGGTAATGAAATGAGATGATGACAAGAGGATCCATCGTCCATGATTGGTCGACTCTTTATTAGAGATGATGAGATGATAATAAAAAGATGACGGATGATTTGCTTATCAAGGATTGGGATTTTCAAAGGGTCACTTACTTTATTTTTGATAACACGCCAAGCACGATGCATCAAGGTATAAATGACCGTGATTTATTGGTACTTAGTGTGATGGACTTTGACTCCAACAAGCGATAGGAGTATTCTTGTTCACACCGACATACCTTAAACCCGCTAGGATGCACTTTTAGAGGTCTCAACATCTCTAATTCAAACATCGAAGGTATAACTAATCAATGCAATAGTCAACAAGCCATCCAAAACATCCTCTATATAGATCTAACAAAGAAAGTATTCGCCAAGTTATTTTACAAGAACGTCCAACAAGCACAGCAGACAAAAGAATGATGATCGTTGCCCCATTCCTATCTCTCTAAATCCTTCGTTCGGATATCATCGAGAGGTCCTTGGAATGAGCGCAATAAGATAAATCAAAAGAAAAAGATCAAGTACGCAAACAAGCCAATGTTCTTCATACCTCTAGCCAAAGGAATGTGTTTCAAAAGATGGGAGCCAAAACTCATTGCCAAAAGATAATGTCCATTGTCGGAACGGATCCTAGGGCATGTTAATGACACGTCGTTTTGTTTACCCAAAGTGGTTGATTTGATAAAAGTGCCCATTGTCGGAACGGATCCTAGGACATGCTTTGTATAGGATGATGATGGTTTGATAAGTTGATTGATAGGCTGTTGATATACGGTCGACTGACATGTTTGAAAATGATCAAGACTTTGATTTTGTTTTAAAATTGCCTTATTGTTCGGGCTGATTTTACAATTGGAAGCTTGATTTTCGCCAATTGTTGTGATTGTTTCGCCATGCTACAAAGGATGAAAGTGATGACTGGCCATTATGGATGATTGATTATCGTGGGTGAAAGCTTAAATGAGTACGGATGGATTTTTCAAATATTTGATGTTTTTGACGTTTTGCAATGTTTTGAGGCTATTTTTCGTGTTTTTGGATTTTGGCGATGTTTTTTTGATTTCTACGTTTCAAATGTTTTGATTTTGATGTGATTCAATGTTTTTGATTTTGATGTCCTGTGGCTGATCAAAGATGAGCCTTGCTCACGCTTAAGCTCGTGAGACCTAATGTAGTTCGATTCCAATGTTTTGATGTTTTCTCATGGAGTGTTTTTTGATTTTGATATGTTTTGATGTTTTGGATTTTCTCGATTTTCTCGATGTTTTGATTTTCTCATTTTCCTCGATAGTTTTTGATTTTGCATGATTTTGACGTTTTTGGATATGGATGTATGTGATGATATCAGTGCGCTGTTTGGGGATTTTGTTGAAGACCAAGCTAAGGTGGATTGATCAGATTGATGGATTGATGATGATGATAACATTGTTGAGGATACACAACAATGCAATGATAGTGTTATGCAACACAAGGATTTGATGGGATTGATGATGATAACATTGTTGAGGATACACAACAATGCAAGGACTGGGTTGATCCGGATTGATAATGATAACATTGTCG
Source organism: Sequoia sempervirens (assembly GCA_007258455.2). Lineage (NCBI taxonomy): Eukaryota > Viridiplantae > Streptophyta > Pinopsida > Cupressales > Cupressaceae > Sequoia > Sequoia sempervirens. Next base: position 21,028 of record VDFB02383872.1, on the reverse strand, counting down.
AGGATACACGACAATGCAAGGATAGTGTTAAGCAACACAAGGATATCCCGAGATGATGATTTTTTGATTGGATTTGATTGATCATGTTTGGTGAAGCTTGGTTTCAAACAAAAGATGTTTGAATGATTTGATGTGATGTTGAAGGATGCGCTTAGATGCAACTGATAGTGATTGTTTGGATTGATGTTCGATGAAAGATGAAGCTTGATAAGGACTGTTTTCATCAAAATACGCCATGGGCTAGTGATTCGAATTTTTTCGCTCACAAGTGGTGGACCAATTTGATTTCATGTTTTCCAATGTTCGGATCGCCACATAAGTCAGAGGACATAGACCAAGATTTATTCTCAAAGCAAGATGTACATATCTGCCCCCAATGTCTAGCAACGTATGGAATGCAATGGATGGATGCTCAGATAAGTGTATGGATGGATGGATATGGTAAGCATGCAAAGGATGCCAAGGATTATCTTGCGATAATATAAGGTATTTGGATAACGAATGCTCATTTGGATAATGCTTTCATGGCTTGGATAATGCTGCATAGGATAGGATCAATGAAAACGGCCCATGTCAAGCAAGCCTAAAGTGTGCTCCAAAATTTCATCAAGATCAAGATAACTTGGACTATGGATGAATATGGATGAAAATGGATTGGATCAATGGTTTATGGATGGATGGATTTATTATGGATAAGATGGATGGAATGCTTGATTTATTACGGATTGGATGAGATGCTTTCATCTGAACTGGCGCACGTAGATGCTCGATTCCACACATGATGCCTGTTTGCCAGGTTTTCATCATGGTCTTGCCCAAAGCGCCGCCCATGCGGTTTTCACTAGAGGACAATTTTTTTCTTTACTGTTTTCAATCCTTTTTCTGATTTTTTTTGGATTTTCATATTTTTTTGATTTTTTTGTATTTTTCTGAAAGATTCATGCTGAACCACCGGTGGTGTTGACATAGATGCTTCTGTCATAATGTGCCATCGATATCCTGCTTGAAGAAGCTGCTTTGCTAAGATACGTGCACTTGAATGCAGCTTTTGGTATTCTTGATCTGCTTCGTCGATACCGGAGTTAACTCTGTCTTGGTGCGCACATCGCGATAAAGTGCCTTCAGAATCCTTATGATGAAGGGTCGTTGCTAATACATGGTCAATATGAGAATTGGATATCATGCGTGGAGGCGTGGATGGAGTGCATTTAGGGATAGGTGATGGATTGGTTGACAATTTGGAACCTTTGACTCTCCAAACTTGGGAAGATGAGTAATGATGGATGGATACGGAAGTGTGCGTGGAATTAGGACCAACTGCTTGATATACTTTGTACGTCGCTTGAAAAGCCTGCTTTTGATTTTGCGGACATTTTTGATGGATACCTTTCCCTCTTTTAGTTTGCCCCACAGTTTCTTTGACTGATGGAGTTTGATAGGGATGATCTTTCTTTGTATTTTTTGGTATCCATGCGTATTTGATTTGTCCATTATGATTCTCGGCTTTTCTTGATTTGATAACATTCTTTGTGCTTTGATTCAGATCTTTCTTTTGACGTTGGTCCCAATTCATGGATGGGGTGATGGGTGGATGAAGATTCGTGACATGACTGGTTGTAGTATTGACACTAGCTTCATCATAAGGACTCTTCATGCTCCCTATGTTGACGTTTGCTTGAGACGAAGTTTCCCCCAGTATGGTGATAGTATCACCTTTATTCATTGATTCTGCTTGTTTGAAGAGCTCTTGTTCAAAATGCATTCTCTGATCAATGATCACTGTAGACGACATTATTTCCATTTGTTGCTCTGCTATCTCCGAATGTTCTATCTGACTTGTTTCCTTGGGCAGATAGTGATGGATATCCTTATTCATGATGTCCTCAGTCTGAGTTTGGGACATATTTGATCCTGATGTTGACAACTCCATTTGATTGTAGGAGTTAAGAATCTGCTCTTTTTGTGTAACAAAATCTTGTTCTAGATGAAGATCAGCTACGTGCCCATATGTAGAAAGCATCTCATGGGTAGATGGAGGAGTATGTGCTACATGGATATGATCATCTTGCATGGATAAGAGAGTGTTCATTAGATTATTGTAGTATCTTGGAGATACAAATTCTTGATCTTGATTAATTTCGGAGTTTCTTTTGACATGCTTTGGATCAAGCTCTTGACATGGGGTAGCTTCAAATGATGGATTTCTTACAAAGGACTTTTGGATGTCGACATTAGGCATGGTCAAGTTCAAGGTTCCTTCAGCATCTGTAACCATGCGGTCAAAGGGGATCAACATGTTTTGAAAATGACCATTGCTAGACCTTAGTGAAAGATTTTGATCTTGCTTTGGAATAACTTCTTGAGATATGTCCTCTAACTCATAAGGCAATATAGAGACATTTTCAATATGATCATTGGTCAATGGATCGTACATTATGTCAATTGGATCAAATAGTCCTAACACTCCTTGAAATAGATCACTAAAGAGTGGCTCTTGATGTATTGTGAGTTGATCATTGGATTGTGTAGATACATCCTCAATGTGCTCTTCGATGGAGAGATTTTGATCATTATTTTCGACCATAGAGTCAAGTGATGTTGATATTTCCTGAATTGGCTCATTGTTAGGTATCATTGGTGGATTTTGATCACGATTGAAAAGTGACTCTTGACCTATGTTTATTTGATCTTCGGATGAGATAGAAACATTTCCAATGTGCTCTTTGATGGATGGATCTTGACCATTGTTTTCAATAGTTGTCATCTTTTGTGTTTGTGCTCGTGTTGGTTGGGTAGCTTGAGAGGCTTGGGAAACTTGAAAGGATTGTTGCACTTGTTGAGCTTGTATTGCTTGTTGTTGTTGCAGCGATGTTTGAGCTTGATTTTGCTGTGAAGCTTGAGAAGCGTGCGTGGCTATAGGCGCTTGCCGAATTGTTTCATATTGTTGGAGCAATTGTTGGTATGCTTTGAATGAAGCATTGTAATTGCTTACTTGGCTTAGTCGCAATGGTGGTGGTGGTGGGATTGAAATTGTGTTGGATGTAGTGACAAGTGTTTGAGATACGCTCGGAGCGATCATGGTAGTGAGGGGTTGAGATGTAATGGGTGTGATAGTGGCGTTTGGAATGATTGAAGGGATAGTGATGGTTGGAATGACCGAGGTGATAGGTCCTTGAGAGACCAAATTTTGATTTGGGATCAATGTTGTTTGATTAGATACCATCCATTGGTGTGATGTCGATGGTATACTCGAAGGATTTGACGTGATGGTTTGATTGACATTAAGTGGATTGATTTGGGTGGATTGATTGGTGCTAGGTAAAGGGGGAAGCCCTAAACCAAGGAATGATGTGGGTAATGGTGGTGGAGATTTCCCTTGGCGCAATGCCTCAACTATTTTGGAAAGTTCTGCAATTTGATCTCGCCAAATTTGTTCTTGATTTTGATTTTGACTCACTTGAGATAGTTGATTTGGCTTGTGTTCAAGTAGTTTTGGCATGCATGCTTGCGATTTTTGAATGGGATTATGGGAAAATTGACTTTGGATAATGTTCTGATTTGGCATGATAGGATGAACAATGTTGGTATTGGGAATCATTTTTCCAAAGGTTTCCGAGTTAGGATTCATGTTTCGAAAAAATGCATTTGGTACATCCACATTTGGTTTGTAGGGATTTGGTGGAATGATGTTGCTCGTTTGAAGACTCATGTATTGATTGTTTGGAGGATAGACTTGTAAGTTTGGACTTTGATTGAAATCTATCATGGGGAGATGTGTTCCAAAATTCAGATTTGGCATACCCACACTTGTTGTACCATTGACATTTGTCGAAGGAAATGATCCTATGCATGGATTTTGATAATAGATAGGCATTGCAAGGCTTTGAAGATTCAACTGATTTGGATTACCCAAGATGTATGGATCAAGTTTATATTCCATGTTCTTCTTGTGTTATGACCTTATTGCGAAAGTGACCTCTAAGATTCTTAGGACCAATGATGATATGGAGGATGAAAGGTGGATGATATGAGTGATGAACGTTTAGGAACTTTGAATCAATGCTAGACTTAGGGATTTTGATTTTGATTGTTTGATGTGGATGATGAACTTGTAAACCCTAAGATGTTGGATGTTATCCTTAGGATGAACTTGTTCAAAAGGTTTGCTAATTCAATTAGATGTATGAGAAAGGATGCATTCCCACACACCTAATTAAACAATTGACTTTGATTTGGTTTAAGGATGTACCCAAGTCTAGAATGATGTTTGCAAAGATCTAAAGTTGTTTTGGTGAGATGGATTGATGAATGTTTGGAAGATAGATGAAAGTTTTGATGATCCTAAGAGACTTAGAGAGACTTTGTTTACTAGGCCAAGGTATTGAAGAACACACTTTTCTCTAAGAGCAATCAAAAGACCAATATGACCAAGAGATATCAAGCACATGTGTGGGGTCCAATTTCTTATCTTTGCTTAATGAGTTCTTTTTACAAAAAACACTCTCTTGATTAAAGTTTCAAAGTAAGATGTCCAATGTCTAAATTCCTTTTCTTCCCACAAAGTGTTGTGTGGGAGTTCCAAGAAATTGAGGCAAAGGGATTTCCTATTGTTAACCCTAGTTAGAGCAAATGACGATATAAATTCAAGTGATGAGAAACCTCTAAGGACATAATCCCAAGGGAAGGCAACAACACTTAAATTCGTCAAAAGGTATTTGCTCTATCAAAAGGGGTTTGAAATTTGCATGATCATGTTTAAGTGTTTGTTTGCAAAATGTGTTTTCAAACAAAGAATAATTACAAGCCCTATGGATGTGATAGACAATGTTTGTTGAGTCCCCACTTGGACAAGTCCAGCTACGCCTACTTTTAGCGGATGGTTAGATGCTTGACCCCACTGGCTCCCCTCCACGGCACTCACTTATACGGGGCAGCCAAGCATCAACACCCATGAAACTCCATGGCATGCTTTCCATCTCTACTAAAAGCCGTAAAATTGTGGGGCGCTTCAGAACGACCGTTCTTGCACCAACAAACAGATTAAGGATTTTGGCAAATTCTAACACATAGGTTCTAGTAAGGACTTTCCGTCGTAGGAGTTGACCAACGTGGCAAGAGTCCCCTTTCGGATCCATCTTGTCGGAGCCAACCGCGTGATTATGGCGTTTAACCAAAATCCTCATTTATATCCCGGCTGGAAATACTCTTGGCTTTAGAGTGTTACCGGTTGAGTCGTCGCTTGGGTGAGTACTTTTTCCCCAAGGCAGGCCCTCTAAGATAAACAAAAGCGAGCAAGGACACAACCGTAACTCGATCGATCTTTGATGTCACAAAGAAAGAGAATGTACGCGAAAATGCCCCTACTCACACTCGCACAAGATGTTCAATTTTTAAGCCCAAAATGAAGTGTTTTAAAGCAATAAAATGTATTTTGAGAGTTTCTCTTGCACCCTAGATCGCACGAAGCGCAAGGGGAGAGGATACGCACTCAAAAGACAAAATAACACAATCAAGCACTTGTTCGTTTTAGCCTCAAAGCAATGATGACTTCATTTTAAGCACCAAAATCAAGTGTGAAGTTTGCCTTGTTCAATTTTAAACCAAACCGAAATCTAGTAAGTGTGTTCTAAGGTTCGTTTTAAGTCCTTTGCAATGAAAAACAAATTGTTCGTTTTAGACCCAAATGAAAATTAGTGTCCTAAAACGAAAAGAGAAACAACTTCGTGAAGTAGTGTTGATCAACACTTAAAGTGTTGAAAAACACATTGTGTTTTCAAAAAAGAAAATCATCCTCCTTTCGTCTTCGTTTGCTAGCCTCCTCCTTGTTGATTTTTTTCGTTTTTTCGCTCTTCCTTCGTTTGTACCTCCTTCGCTTTTCCTTTGTTCGCTTTTGTACCTTCGTTTGTACCTATTCCAAAAAGATGATTATATGAAAATTGAGTTTGATTAAATTTGCTTCTCAAGCATTTTAAGTAAAAACAATTTCAAGTGATAAAGCATTTAATAAAGATCTTGATTTTCAATAAAAGTAAAGTTTAAAGTAATTATGATTCAAGACAACCAAGAAGAGAAAAAGTCTCCCTTACCAATAATCCATTCTTGCCAAAATTAAAATGAAATATAAACATCCAATATATTCTTAGATAGTGAGATGATAGGAATAAATAATCAATTCTTTAATGTCAGCAAGATTTCAAAAAAAAGAAAAAAAAAACAATGGACTATTTTAGGTCCCCTTCATTATTTCAAACAGTCCACGATGGATTTTGCCAAAAGAAACAAATATCTTCATACCTGCATGAACACTAAAGTCAGCATAATGCATAAAATACGAAAGATGACAGTTGTATAACGTGTCTGAAAATACTTTAAAAAAACCTTGGCTGCAAAGTCAATTTACTCAAATCAGTCAGAATTTAGTTGGCAGATATCTATTTGTTCATTTACATTCTGCTGAAGCAAGTGGTTCATAGAAATAAATATGTCAGAAACAACTTAATTGCGCCCAACTGATTATGAGCGGCCTGTTTGACATTATTCCCAAAAAGAGATGTTATTAAGAATCTTTCAATACCCTGCAATCAGCCTCTCATTAAATCTTAGACCACGCTGATTCAAAATCAGAGAAAATAGCTGAGATGCTGTCACACTTGTCTTGTATGCACTGTGTTCATCCGTCCCTGTGCATGTAGTATTTATACCAACGCATTTCCTGCAGAATCTTGGAAATGATCAACCATTGCTGAGAATAAAGACAGAATCTTGGAAATGATCAACCATTTCCTACAGTATTTAACATCAATCAATAATTAATGAGAATAAAGATAGAATCTTGGAAATGATCAACCATTGCTGCAAGCATCATGATGGCTTCACAAGCTGCGACTAGCAAAGTAGCACATAGGAAAATGCAACTGGTACGTGTAAAGCTGTATTCCACAACCTATGCTAGCGTCCTTCCAGCCCGCGCCCAAAATGTAGGCATAGAGAAAGTAACATGATTAATATAAAGACAATGATAACCACGACTCCACCATGAACTTGTCTCACCCAATAATAAATAAACCATGTCAGAAGACAATCAAAGAAGATATTGTAATGAACACTTGGCGGGTACAACACTACAGCCTAAATGTCATTTGAAGGGATTAAATGCAAACGGCAGGCATCAGGCCATAGTCAAGACTTTCTTAAATTCCCTGTAGTAGAGTGATGGTCAGTAGACACGTAAACTGTGTGACAGAATGCTTCAAATAAGTGGTCCCCTGGCTGCAATGATTGCAAGGTAAAATCAGAAGGTAAAATCAGAAAATAGATTCGCAGAAAAGGCTTTGGAAACCTATAAGCAAATGCGACTATCAGGTGTAAAGCCAAGTTCCACGTCCATTCGAATATCCTCCTTGCCTTTCTGCATACACAAGAAACTAGAAGCAGAACTCTATTCCTAATACGTTCAATATATTAACTCACCATTTCCCAAGAAGAGAACAAGTCGTCCCTGCCTGAACCACGTTTTTATGAATAAAGCGCTATAAGAAAGGATTTTAATGTCTTTTGAAAGAGGAAGGCGTGACTGGTTATACAGGATGCATGGGATCTTCAAAGGGGGTACGACAAGTAGTGGACCTTATAGTGCTTGCAGATCACAAAAACAAGAGCACCAGTGTTTCCAACGTTTCCATCAGCATGAGAAGGCGTGAAAATAGATTGAAAGATCACTTGACGATGTTGATGTGAGGATTGTGTCTACTGAACGCTGGATAGTGCATGAGTTGTTTTCTGCGCTGAGAGGGACATCATGGATCAACACTATGGTCAACTATGCATGGTATGAGATAATACAAAAAGGCGTGATCTAGATACAGTTCAGCAACACCATCATGTTTTCACAGCACAATGGGGCGCCGCAACTGATGAAAGCGTAGGCAAGCCTCATGAACTATTTGATAGAATGCCTCGAAGAATAGTGATTTACAAAGACTTCAAGTTTATCTGTGAAACAAAGATAGGCATATTCACACAGTGCTGCTACTTTGACTATGTCCAAAGATGCAACAACAACACATTCTTCCCAAGATGTTCGGTGATAAACATTCAAAATATCTAGAGACTCTGAAAGTGGACAAGCATGACTAATGGGCATTTGGAAAGGCCATGAATAATGTGAGGACACAATGCGCTTTTAGTGAAGGAGCCATAATTTCCAAACTAAACTGTTACTTTCTAAAACCTTTGCTGATAAGAATCTCAAGCTTAACATGTAGGGGAAAAAACAAAAAAAAAACAAGATACGGATTCAAAAAGTTGAGATTAGAAAGGTGAACCAAACAGATCCAGAAAAGTATATTTAGCAAATAGTAAGTTAATAATCCACGAAACTGATTATCATTCAACTAATCCATATTTAAGACAGAGACCAGCAAATAAATGATTTAAAAACTTTCAGGCTAAAAAAAAAAAAAAAAAATTTACACCACTTTGCCCTCCTTCTAGCGCCATTTTGTGGACATCGAAATCTGCAAATCGTTAGTAACTAACATATACAAACATGATTAGTTTCCAAGCAATAAGCACCATTCAACATCCATATGAGATATCTAACATGTTTTAAAATGCTATCTAATAACAAGATACATAAAATCCTATAAAGAAAAACATGAAATCAATCTATCCCATATTGGATTGGTGTCACATGTGCTAGTGACCCTTTCCCAATCCTTGATTGATAGCTTAGATGATGATGATAAGATGGAAATGATGAGCAAAATTAGTTCTCAAGGAGAGTAACTTTGCATATGCTTTTTTGGATGAAATTGTGGAGATGATGGATTTGTTTGTGAAGATTGTGAAGATTGTGAAGATTGTGAAGATTGTGAAGATTGTGAAGGATTTGCTCAATGTTGAAGCCTCTATTTAAAGATTTTCAAAATGCCAAGTGTTGAAGATGGACCAATGTGGGATTAAATATTCTGCCAATGAGTTAAGGACACTTGTCAAGTGGTGATTAGTTGATGCATGTGCAAGATTTGGGAAGAGTGCCCAAGAGGGGGAAAATTTGAATTCAAATTTTGCCATAAATGCTGAGAGGGGGACAAGGAAAAACAGCAATAAATGCCCTGTTTGACTTGTCATGTTGAGAGAAAATGATGGTTTTAATAAATCAATAAAATTGATTTATTGTGCAAGTGGCTAGGTCTAGATAATGCAAGTGGGATGGGATTAGCCTTAGATTAGGATTAGATGATGATCATGCTGATTAATGCTGATTAACTGATTTGACTTTTTGGACTTTGGAAAATGATTTAAGATTTGATTTAAATGGATTTTTTATTTTAAATAACCTTAGGCAATGAGATTATTTAAATGGATGAAGGTGATGAATGGATCTAATGCAAATGTCTAGTTTAATTGATAAATGATCCTGATCGAATGCATAATGTAAAATTTGCATGTCTACACAACTTAACACAAATTTTCTTATGAATTCTATTTGCATTGCTTATAGTAATCCATTTCCAGCATGGCTAGTGGAATTCACTCTTTCATTTTAGGTACATGTTTGTATTGAGTTTTTTTTTTTTTTAACAACTTATAGACCATTCAATTGATGATTTTATTAATCTTCATTGTTACTATTACCTCCAAGAATTGCACCCTATGTAGAGTTATGAAAACTGAGCTTTCTAGAGAAACATGGGATCATTTCAAGGTTGTGGGTCACCTAATACTGAAATGAACCTCCGGAGAAGGCCGACTTCCTTTGGTGTCACCTAACTACTAATTCTATAAGGAAAAGGGAGAAGGAATGCATAAAATAAAGCTAAAACCTAAGGTGATACATCAAACTGATAAGAACAATGAGATAGCTTGATTACACTTGAATTCTAATGATGAACATAAGATTACACATCAAATCTGTATAAGCTATGCATTAATATGTCACAACAGGTTTGATTCACACACTTTTCCCAGAGAGGAAAACAATTTTTCACAGACTAGAATCTGTATGTGATTATGTAAACACAGTTTGTGATTTGTATAATGATGCTTTTTGCAAAGGAAGGCATGAAAACACAAGATAAAGTCATGAAGGAATGAAAGAAATTCACAAAAATAACTTGATTATGAACCTGAAATGCACAACACTTTGCAAGAACAAGATGGAAATCCAAACATCAATAGTCACCAAGGAAAACTTTATATATCATGCTCCAAAATGAGTTACAGAATTCTGCTAATCAGAGAGAGGACTGTAAAAGTCACAGACTTCATAAAAGCATCAGGAGAACTCCCTTTCAAGAAGGAAAAAAAAACCTTATATACAAAAGTGTGTCGGCCCCAAGGGCTTACAAAATATCTATCGTTCAGAAAAAAATCTCCCATAGATCTTTTAATGGAGTTAATGTTGTGTTTGATTGCATCCCTGTTGTCCATGTCGGTGAAGAGTCATTCTTCGGAGAAGCCTTTAGATCTTTTGTAGCTACCGCATTCACTTCTGGTCCTCATGTCCACCTTTGGATCCTCTGGCAAGCTGCTTTGAATGCTCTTGAGCTCAGAACAGATACACGTTGCTTTTCATTATGTTAATCTTCTTCTCCCTAGTCAGACCACCATGGCTCACCCTTAGCTCACTCTGATTGGTCGATCATACGACACACGAGATCGCCAAATGGTCAAGGGTCGCTTAGACTGAAACGCATGTAGGTGAGACCCTTATCGTGTCTCCCCGATGTGATTAGGCTCTTCATCTGTTATTGGCATAGCATGCCTTTGTCGGTGAGACCTTACGTCGAGCAGAAAAAGTCATATCAACACCCTTGGAACCATCGGTAAGACAATCGCTTTCGGGAAGACTTCACGGCAAGCCATTAGGAGTCATACAAATATCTCTTTCATCGCTGAGACCTTGACCCTTCGGCAAGACCTTATGTTGAACACATTCCGCTCTCCCTGATCTCCATTCATTCCATTCGATGAGACTCCCTGTCGGTCAGTGAGACATTACACCGACTAAGCCCTTTGCCAGCGAGTAAAAATTCCTTGGCGGGACACCCATGTGTCAGTGAGACCTCACACCGAGGTCTTCATTCTTTCATTATGCTCTACCTCCTTTATCTTTCGGTGAGACACTAAGCCATCGGCGAGACATCACGACGACTTAACCTTTCTTGGGTGAGACCCCCGGCCTTTGGCGGGAAATTACTTGGTCACCGGGACCTCATGACGATGGCCTCAACTCTTAGCGATCCCCCTTTGTTGTCGGTGAGACATTGGCCTATCGGCCAGACCTCTCGCCAAGCTCCTTATCTTTCGGCAATGAGTTTACTTTCTCTTTAGTTGGGGAGACATTGCTAGGTCGATGAGCCCTTATGCCGAGACCACCATCTCATACCGCTGCTACTCTGTCGGCGAGATGCTTGGGTTGGAAAGACCTTACGCCGATCCCTTTATCTTTGGGTGAGCACAAAACATTTCGAGGAGACAAGCTTCGTTCGCCAAGACCTTATGGTGAATCTACTTTCTTTTGCCGAGACTGTAGCTTTCGAAAACACCTTATGCCGAAGTCCATTTCTTTCTGTGGGGTCCCCTTTCTATCAGCGAGATATCTCCTAATCGTCGAGACCTTGTGGTGATGAAAACTTGCTTTGCCGATGTCATTTCATTCATTGAGACTCTTATGGATCGGCAAGACTTATGTCAATATTACCTCATGCCAGCGAGACCTTTTTCAGTCGGTGAGACTTTACTCCAATCTGAAGCTTTCTATGCTTTGTCGGTGAGACCAAATGCATTCGCCAAGACATCTCCCCGCCGCAAAGTTTCTCACCGAGATGCATATCTTTATCAGTGGTCGGCAAGACTTAAGGGACTCAGCAAGACCACCCACCAAAGAAGACAACTCCTACCAAAATTTTTACCCAATGCGGTTAGTCAGTGAGACCCAAAGAAGTTGCTGAGACCTCACCCTGAAGGAAATTCTCCCGCCGATATGCATATCCTTTTGTCACCGGTCGGTGAGACATAAAGATCTTTCCGAAACCTTTCTCTGAAGGGGACCTTCACGCCGATGGGAAACCCCTAGTTGCCAGGATGATGATCAATGTCTTGCTGATAGGAACCTGTAGGTGAAGCATTCAGACTTCATGGAACCCTTGCTAGTTAGCAAGACATATGGAAGGTCTTTCCGACTTTCTTCTTAAAGGAAAATTATGTCAAACTTGACTGGGGCCGACCTTTCAACTAAACTCCCTTCTTTTGCATTAGGGGGATGATCTAATCATGCACAAAAAATGTCCCATCTAGCCTTTATGAACATCTGAAACACAGGTTACCCTACCTGATTGAGCCCGTAGGTGAAAAATGGGTAATAGTTACACATAAAATTAAACATTAAATTAGATGGATCTTGTCCTGTAGAAAAATGGTCCCTTGTCATTTTCATGGCCTTTAAGGTCTTGTTTCATGGTGTTTGAACTATTTTGCTCTAATTTTATGTTGTAACATGGCTTGAACATGCATATTTAGGTACTAAAACTCAAAGAATGATGTCTTGTGAAGGTGTTGTGAAGTGTTGTAAGACATTTCTACATTCTTCTAGGCTCTATTAATTACAATTCACCTAAAAACCACCTTTCACCAATAAAAAAGTCCTATTTTGAAGTGTTGTAAAGTCTTGTAACAAGCTTTCACGCTTTTCTAGGCATATCTTCACTATTTATCCCTTTCTCATGCTTTATTTGGGCCCTTTATGCCCTCATATGACTTAATTAAGTGTATTTTTGAATATTATCGCAACAAACAACATTAAATACAACATACTTCCTGACACACTTTTTCAGGTCCTAGGTGGGACCCATTCACCATGGGTGGTGAATGAGTCCCCCTTGGCCCCAAATTCAAAATATTTTAAATTTCCTTTCGGATTTTTATTCAAAATCACTTGATGTCGGCCTATGATGAGGTATGAATAGGTAACTAAGGCATAAGATTGTATAAATAAGTGATTTTCACCTCATTTTACATCCTCTCCTCCAATCTCCCCATTCATTCAAGCATTCAATCACACATCACATTAAAGTATTCAAGCATTTTAAAACTTATTTTCAAGCACTTTGCAGCATCCATTGACATTACTTCAGATTTGCATCATCAAAGGTTTGGTAAGTTGATAGCAATTGCATGTTATTAGTTTATCATTCTCTTGCATTTCATTATTTCATTAATGGTTTAATTACCGAAAGTGGGGTTTGACCAAGGCAAACCCCTATTTTCTAACCCTTAACCCTTTTTCTCCTATTGCATGTTTGTTTGTAGCCTTTTGTGTGTATATTTAACAATATTTGTGGTGTTGAATATTGGTTTACAAGTCAACTAGGTGCTTCAAGTAAACTCAAGTCCATTTCATGTTTGGAGAAGGTTTTTTTGTCCATTTCCTATAGAATTGACTTTGACAGCCAAGCAATCAGTGATTTCCAGATCTGGTGTTGCAGAGTTGTCTCCTAATTTTTAAGTAATTTGGGAGAGGACTGATTCACCACCAGTGGAAAATGAGTCCCAAGCTTAGGACTGAAAAATATGAATTTTGTTAGATTCCAGATCCCAATAGTTAGAAACCTGTTTCTGACACTTTTTCACCAAGAGGAGGACTGATTCGCCACCGAATGAGTCCCACTGTGAAAATTCAGTGATTGCAACCAACATCCACAACATTCCAGAATCATCAAACATTTCCCAGGTGCACTCAGATTCATCTTATTTCTTTTTGTTCTACATATTTTCTTCATTTACTTCATTGTTTGCATAACATAGCGTGTTTTCAAACATAGCTTAAATCTCACTTTTGCATTCATTTTCATCCATTTAAATTAGTTAATTGCATTTAGTTTACTTCATTTAGCTTAGACAACATTGCACACAATATAATATGAATGAACCATTAACATTTTTGGTCTTATCTCTCTCATTTTAGGTGAAAAACCCTAGAAGAGTTAAAGAGTATATAGGAACCCAAAAATCAACAGTTCATTTTTGTGAACCCGACTATTGAACACTTTTCATTTTTTCTTTCATTCACATATTGCATCTTAGTTTACATTTGCATTAACATTCTATTAGGACATTGTTTTATTTTTGCATTCTCAAAATTTTCACATTACATTAGTGAAAACTTCATTTAGATTTCCTTTTTACATAACATCTCATTGAAAAAACTAAACATCTTCATTCTGCATCTTTGATCACATTTTGTAGAGCATTAAAATCATAAATTTTTTGAAAAACACACAAAAACGTCATACTGGGACTCATTCACCACCCAGGGAAAATTAGTCCCTCTGGACTTTTTAAACAACATTTCTGGTAGCTTTTTGACATTTTTCTACATTACTGTTTCTTGTTCTTGCATTCTGTTTTAATTTCTAGCATCTTTGTTTTTAATCATTTCTTGCATCTTAGTTTATTTTCATCATGGCATTTTCCTTCAATAAGTTTTGGAATTCATTAAAATCATTGGTAGACATGTCCAATTGTGCCTTTGGTTGTGACCCTAATGACCTTGAACTCACACATTCTCCTTCAACTCCTCATGATTTTCCTCCTCATGTAGTAGACATCATTGGATAAGATGATGATAGCATGAACAAGTTCTACAATCACTACCTTGATAACCTAGAAGCCAATGCATCCTTTTATTCATCCATGAAGTCACAAGATCTTCCTACTATTGCACCTCCTGATCACTTTGCATGTTTACATCCTGAAACCACTCAATGACCTAAGGTTTCTCCGTCAAGTAGACCTAGTTCCTCTAAACCACCACAATTCAAACCCTTTTACGATCATAAAGTTACAAACACTCCTATAAATCTTGAAGAATCATACGTTAAAGGCTTCACTATCTTAAGTAAACAAGGTTGTGACACAAAACATGAACATGGAATTCATCAACTTCTTGAACAAAAACTAACCACAATGGGTCTAGGATATCATGATCCTCCTCATCCTAATGAACAACAATTTAAATATTGGAAGCTTTGGGGTGATGGCACAATGATTTTTGATGCTCCTCCTAACTTAAGCATTCTCCTTCCACGTGAATAGACATTATCTCCTTCTAATGATAGGTATGTTAGGATCCCTATGGGTCCTTCTCCTCCTTCTATTCATGAACAAGGAGAATCTAGCAAACGAAAATGACCTTACAAATTGAAGAAGCTCAAGTTTCCTACACATCCTCCACCCGAATGTGAAAGGATACTTCAACTGAATTTAGATAAAGGTCTTATACTTTTACAACCTATGAATATGTTGGTTATTCATTCCAAAGATTCTAACATACCATTTTTTAAATATAATCGTATTCTTGGACATCGAACAGAAGAATTCCAGACATTGAAGGACATACTAGATAAGTATCACTTCATTGATACCGACTATTTCCCTATCATACCTTAAAGCAATCAGATCCCCTTTATCATGCCATAGTTGTAGAATTCCCTATTCTAACTTTTGCATGATCCTTTCCCATCACCCACCTTGGCTCATTCTTGTCTTTGCACTTTGTGGGGGCCAAGACATTGTTAGCCTTGTCCTTGTAATGCATTTTCCTTTGTCTCTTAACTATGTTATTCCTTTCCTACTTAGCCATTTAAGATTGAGAAACCAATAACTTAGTTAATGGTGTGCTTACATTTGCATTACTTCTCCCTTTATATTTTTTCATTTTCATGTGTTTATCATGTTCCCTCGTATCGTGTGTTTGATGTTTCCTCTCTTTGTACACTTCTATTTGTATCTCTATTCTTCTATTTGTCATGTATTGTCTTTTTCATTTTTTTTTGTGTTCTCCTTTTGGGGATAATGCAAAGTGTAGAGATTCCCTATGTCTCTTCCATGTTGACCCAAAAGGTCCTTGTCTTTTTCTCTTTTTTTTTGTGTTTTCCTTTTGGGTATGACACAAGGCATTGAGACAAAAATGTCTACTTCATGTTGACCCAATAGCTTTTTCATTGTCTTTCACCTTTTCATTTTTTTTCTTTTCGCTTGTGTTTTTCTTTTGGGGGGTGATGCAAGGCATTGATACCACAATGTCTCTTCCATGTTGACCCAAAATAGATCTTATTTTTCTTTTTTTTTTGCTCTCATTGTGTCATTCTTCTAGTTCTATGTGTTTTGGGGAATGATGAAATTTCTGAGCTCTTTCATAAAAATATTGTAGCAACAAACATACTGACCCCAAATCCATAGATCCCTTATGTGTTTAGTGTGCTTTATTTTTTGGGGGGAAACTCCTTTCCTTTTGTTTTCATTTCCTTGACATGATGCAATCTAACTTTGAAACATATGACTTGGCATAGGGCTTTCCATGTTGGCTCTCATGTCTTGTTTTATTTTGCATTTTTCCTTTTCTACTTTAAAGAAATTGCTCATAGAACAATGTGTAGCAATTCATTTAAAGTGGGGGGCATACATTACCATAAATTCATTCTTGGTTCCTAGTGTATCCTTGTCATTTATGTGATGCATTCATCACTTTATGGATGACATTCGATGCAATTTCCTTCATAAGTGTGATCTATCTTAGCATATTACATTCCTCTTGATGGCCTAATGTGACACATTGTATAAGTTGTGAATATACTATTCTTTGATTGGTCCTATCTTGGAGACATTAGACACAATGTTCCTTAAGAGACTAACCTTTCATGAACTGAACAAGACTTCTTTGAACTTCTTTTGCATTTTACATTTTTACATTTTGCACTTTTGCCACCTTGCATAACGCAACTTGCATGACTGTGGTACCTTTCTTTTTGTTCATGAAATTTTTCCTTGTGGCACCTTGTTAAAGTTATCAACATGTATAACTTTAATATGGTTGAGTAGGAAGCCCACCTATTAGTATGACTTTTCCCCATAACCACCTTTGTGTTTGTGAGTGCATACCAACTAGCGTATGTATCTTACCTTTTTGGGCTTTCTCACCCCTCGAAAAACTAGTTATGTGGCCCCAGAGTGAGTACATTTAGGCCTTCTCACCTGGTGGACTGTCATGAGTTCTATCACCCCAAAGTGAGTACACATTCTTTTTTCAAACAATAACCCTAGATCTAATCAACTAGTTGGATTGATGATCAAAGCTTCATCTGATTCATTTCAACACTTGTGTGTTCCTTTGTTCTTATGCTTAGTTTTCCATGGGATCTCCATCCTTGGGGCTTGATCATCCCTCTTGATCGTTGTCATTCCATCTTGCTAACATAAGTACATTTGAACCCTCCTCTTGATGTTCATGGCTACTTTAGTGTGAGTTTGAAGCAAGTTCATCCTCTCACTAAAGTGAGGGCTAAATGTGTCATAGAAAAATGACCCCTTGTCATTTTCATGGCCTTCTAGGTCTTGTTTCATGGTGTTTGAACTATTTTTCTATGATTTTATGTTGCAACATGGCTTGAACATGCATATTTAGGTACTAAAATTCAATGAATGACATCTTGTGAAGGTGTTGTGAAGTGTCGTAAGACATTTCTACATTCTTCTAGACTCTATTCATTACAATTCACCTAAAACCAACCTTTTCACCACTAAACAAGTCATATCTTGAAGTGTTATAAAGTCTTGTAACAAGCTTTCACACTTTTCTAGGCATATCTTCATTATTTATCCCTTTCTCATGCTTTATTTGGTCCCTTTATGCCCTCATATGACTTAATTAAGTGTATTTTTTAATATTATCCTAACAAACAACATTGAATATAACATATTTCCCGACACACTTTTTCAGGTCCTAGGTGGGACCCATTCGCCATGGGTGGTGAATGAGTCCCCCTTGCCCCCAAATTCAAAATATTTTAAATTTCCTTTTGGGTTTCTATTCAAAATCACTTGATGTCAGCCTGTGATGAGGTATGAATGGGTAACTAAGGAAAAATATTGTATAAATAAGTGATTTTCATCTCATTTTACATCCTCTCCTATAATATCCCATTCATTCAAGCATTCAATCACACATCACATTCAAGTATTCGAGAATTTTACATCTTTTCGAGCACTATTCAAGCACTTTGGAGCATCCATTGACATTACTTCAAATTTGCATCATCAAAGGTTTGGTAAGTTGATAGCAATTGCATGTTATTGGTTTATCATTCTCTTGCATTTCATTATTTCATTAAGGGTTTAATTACCAAAAGTGGGGTTTGACCAAGGAAAACCCCTATTTGCTAACCCTCAACCATTTTTCCCCTATTGCATGTTTGTTTGCAGCCTTTTGTGTGTAGATTTAACAAGATTTTTGGTGTTGAAGATTTTTTTACAAGTCAACTAGGTGCTTCTAGTCAACTCAAGTCCATTTCAAGCTTGGAGAAGGTTTTTGGTTCATTTCCTGTAGAATTGACTTCAACAACTCAACAATCAATGATTTTGAGATCTGGTGTTGCAGAGTTGTCTCCTAATTTTTCTAAAATTTGGGAGAGGACTGATTCACCACCAATGGTGGATGAGTCCCACCTTAGGATTGAAAATCTGATTTTTTTTAGATTTCGGATCTCGATAGTTAGAAACCTGTTTCTGACACTTTTTCACCAAGAGGACTGATTCGCCACCCTGGGCGAATGAGTCCCACTTTGAAAATTCAATGATTCCAACCAACATCCACAACATTCTAGAATCATCAAACATTGCTCAGGTGCACTCAAATTCATCTTATTTCTTTCTGTTCTGCATATTTTCTTCATTTACTTCATTGTTTGCATATCACATCATGTTTTCAAACATAGCTTAAATCCTAGTTTTTCTTTCATTTTCATCCATTTAAATCATTCAATTGCATTTATTTTACTTCATTTAGCTTAGACAACATTGCATGCAATATAATTTGAATGAATCATTAGCATTTTTCGTCCTATCTCTCTCCTTTTAGGTGAAAAACCCTATAAGAGTTAGAGAGTCTATAGGAACCCAAAAATCAATGGTTCAGATCCTGCATGTAAAAGTTTAATTTTTAGGATCTTGAAGATAAAAAATGGAAAACATGACATAATAGATTCAGATTCATTATTAGTGATGGTTGTGAGAAAACTTTTATTTTCAACTAATTTGGAAAACCTAAGAGCTTTCATCAGTGTTCATGCAAGTTTCCATTAACTTTTTTGTGCCATAAAAAAATCACCTTCATCATGTGCTTAGATAAATTCAAGTGACTTGAAATAGTTGTTAATGCAAGTTTACATTCATTCATACCATTTGCCTTTCTAAGAAATTAAAAAAAGGGAAAATTTTGTGTAATTGAAAATGATTTTTTTCTTTCTACGTTACCTCATTGCCAAAAAATAGTGAATAATTCCAAGATATAGCATCACAAACCCTTCTTTTTAATTCATGTTCTTCATGGCTTGGTTGAAAATCACAACGTTGTTTTGACAACAATAAGCACAAGATTATCTAGTTTCCAAAGGTGGCAGAAACTTATACCCTGGTTTTGACACTTCTTTGCTCCTAAGCATTTTTCCTCACTCCAAATACTCCCTGCAAACTCTTCTTAACATTGATCAACACTTACATGAAGTAATTTTGTACAAATCCCTAAAAGTACTAGGTTTTACATAGTATAGTTGCAAAAAGAAACAAATTGTCCTCAATAAGTCACACAAAATGGTGATTTAGCAACCCTCCTTTTGTTAGCACATGCATATAGGCCTACAAAAAATTAGTACCAAGTTTCATATATTTTCACAAAACGCATCAAAAGTTATGGGTTTTTTGAAGCTCGCTATAAACCCTAGATTGGGTAAAACAATGTTTGATAAGTTACATTAGTTATGCAATGTAAAGTAATGCTTTGAGTTTTAAAGATATGCAATCCAATGTAATCAGTGATATGAATATGTTTCATAAAATTCTTAGTGTGTTTCATAAAATGCAATGTAATCAGTAGTATGGATATGTTTGAAAAATGCATTACTTACTTTTCTTATAGTATGGAGGTAGACATGTATGAAAAATGTTGTAGCATAGACATGTTTGATAGGATGCATTGGTAGACATGCTCAAAAAATGTGGTAGCATAGAATAAAACAATAAGTTGTTTGAAATAATTCCTCAAAGAAATGTGGTCTCATGTTGATGTCAATCACCATGAGACCACATTTCTTGGAGGCATATTTCCAAATAGCTCGCTACCTTCTTTCATAAAATTCTTTGGTGTGTTTCACAAAATGAAATGTAATCAACGATATCAATATGTATCATAAAATGCATTACTTACTTTTGTTTTATGTGTGTTTGTGAACATGTAGCATTCAACATCATATCGAGGAAATGACCAAAGTATCTAACACCAAAAGAATGTGAAGTTATATAAGCAAGGAGAAGAGAATAAAAAATGAAATCTCATGAAGCAAAGGAATTGCAGCCCATACAACAAGAAATTTTTGTGCAATCTAAGATAGATGTCCAATTGGCATCACAAAGGGCACAAGTGAACAAAATTTGTGGAAGGACATAAATGGATCCCAAAGTTGGGGCACATCATCAACCATAGGTGAAGTTAAATGCACACCATCTACAATATATCATGCTCAAAGTACAACAACAATCACATCTCCAATTGAAGACACACCAGCAACATGTGGTTTTCCAAGTACATCAAAAAACACATCTCCAATTGAAGACACACCATCAACAACATTGGGTTTTGAAAGTACATCAACAAACACATCTCTATTTGAAGGAACTCCACATACAACATCTCAAGTTGGAGGTACACCATCATTTACATTTCAATCTCAAGTTATGTCATCAATTGCACCTTCAATTGAAGGTACACAATCTATCCTCAATGTTGTTGACATTCCTAATGTTGACACAACTTTACATTTGACAACTCATCCTAGAGTTTTGCATAGAAATCCTAAATTTTTATTGATATTGATTCTAATGTTTTGAAATGGATGCCTTATAATATTCCAAAACATACATGCCAAAGATATGCACAAAGGATATGGACTTTATTTTTTCATGAGAAGCTAAG